>AWOL01S0012192.1:0-27131 GCA_000715115.1 Nicotiana otophora | reverse complement strand
TCACATATCCAGAAGATGAAAGTAGCAGAAATGAGGATGTTGCGGTGGATGTGCGGGCACACTAGGATAGATAAGATTAGGAATGATGATATTCGGGAGAAGGTGCATGTGGCTCCCATTGATGACAAGATGCGGGAAGCGAGGCTTAGATGGTTCGGACATGTTCAGAGGAGAAGCCCAGATGCTCCGGTACGGAGGTGTGAGCAGCTAGTGGTGGAAGGCATGAGAAGAGGTAGAGGGCGGCCTAAGAAGTATTGGGGAGAGGTGATCAGACAGGATATGGCGAAACTCCAGATTTCTGAGGACATGACACTTGATAGGAAGATGTGGAGGTCGAGTATTAGGGTTGTAGGTTAGGAGGTAGTTGAGTCCTGCCTTACTTCGTACTATTGTGGGACTATCCATTTAGGGGTTTTGTCTAAGATAGCTAGTGTCAATACTGTGACTTACTATTTCGCTTTTAGTGTGTGTCCTATTTACTAGTTATCGCTTTGCTTTGCATCCTTCCTCTGAATTTTACTGTGCTCTTATCTTTCTTATGATTGTTGTGGCGGTACTAATATTGTCTCCCTTCCCTTTATCTACCCTCTCCCTTTGCTTTGCATCTTTATTATGAATTCCATGGTATTGCTATTTTTTTATTATTATTATTATTTTTTTATAATTATTATTATTATTATTATTTTTTTAAGCCGAGGGTCTTTCGGAAACAGCCTCTCTACTCCTTCGGGGTAGGGGTAAGGTCTGCGTACATACTACCCTCCCCAGACCCCATTAATGGGATTCTACTGGGTTGTTGTTTTGTTGTTGTTCTCTCTCTTCTCTGTAAATTCTCAGACTTAACCCAGCTAAGTGATCTGTTCATGGGAAATTTTCCTGAATTTGCTTTTTAGGATACTTAATTCTGTTAGCGTGTATAGCTAACTTCCGAAAGGTTTCAGCTCCCTAACTTCCTCACTGCACACGTGTAGATCCTAACTTCCTCACTGCACACGTGTAGACTGAGGCCAACTGAGCACTGCTGACACCTTGTGATTATCCATAGACACCCCTTGTTCAGAGATCATATATCCTAGGTAATCAACCTGAGTTTCTCCAAAGGCACACTTGATTTGCTTTGCAAACAGAACATTATCTCTTAGGATCTAAAAGGTTTTCTCAAGATGCAAAAGTTGGTCCTCCCGGGAAGAGATATACACCAAAATATCATCAAAAAGACTAAGATGAAATTCCTAAGATAGGGAAGAAAATATTGATTCATCAAGCTTTGCAAGGTAGAGGAGACATTGGTTAGCCCAAAGGGCATGGCCAAGAGCTCAAAGTGGCCATGATGAGTTCTAAAAGTAGTCTTGGTAATGTCATCTTCCCACGTTTTGATTTGGTGGTGCCCTGATCTGAGGTCCAACTTTGAGAAAAACTTGGCACCATGTAACTCATCCAGCAACTCTTCTATCACTGGTATTGGGAATGTTTCCTAAACTGTATGACTGTTGAGCTCCCTGTAATCCACACACGTTTTCTAACTCCCATCCTTCTTCTTGACCATTACAATTGGTGATGAATATAGACTGGTGTTGTTCCTGATCACACCAGTAGTCATCAATTCCTCAACAATTTTCTCAATTTCTTCCTTTTGTATAGTGGGATACCTATATGGTCTAATGTTGACAGGAGAAGTAGCCTCTTTCAACACAATCCTGTGGTCATAATGTTTGGGTGGTAGAAGGTCTTTAGGAACCTCAAATAGGTCATCATACTTCTTCAATAGATCCTGCAGTCCCTCCTTGTTTATTGCCACCTTTGCCTGTTCTCCTAATCCCCTTGAGCAAGGCTCAGTCTCATATTATACCGCTATTACCCCTATTGACATCATTGATAACTCAGCAGGTTTGGCCAAGAGTTTTTTCATCTGACCTTGTTCCACTAACTTCATAGAAGAAGACTAAGTGCCTCTTAATGACACCTTCTGACCCCCAATTTTGAACTCTATTTTCAGATTCCTAAAGTTCCATAAGATGTCACCCAATTTTACAAGTCATTGCACTTCTAAGACCATATTGCAGCCATCAAGAGGAAGAGTTAACATATTAGACATGAGCCGAACCCCTTGCATCTTCCAAATAAATCCTTTACAGATGACCATACTGTACATGTTGTTGCTATCAGCTACAGATACAACAAAAGGATGGATCCCTGTCAGATAACAACCTAACCTATTCGCAGTGTTAAGATCTATAAAATTGTAAGTGTTGCTAGTATTAATCAAAATCTTCACTACATTTCCTTTGATTGTCACCCTCATAGTTCTGAACATGATTCTAAAATCTTCAGTACCAGTCATAGCATGTACAGAGACATGAGGTAAGATAGCCCTATCAGAGTTGATATCATAGGCAAATCCTTCCATGTTCAGTAACTCAGAATGATCAAATAAAATGTCCTAAATGGCAAGAATAACGTACCTCCGCCATAACCTTTGTGGTGTGTGTTGTATAACTAAGATGAATAGAATAGCGAGAATAGCATACCTCCATCGTAACCTTACCTCATAAACCAACTCTATTCGGGACACGCAATGAACCTGAGTATCAGAGAACTTCGTCTCCCTTAGATTCAAACATTGGCCTTCCTTTCCATAATGCTTTCTCTTTAGATAATACTGACTTTGGTTCTTTGTATTGTCTCAAGAGGCAATGTTTCTTTATTCTGAATTACAACTCCAGCCTCATCGGGGAAGCTTGCTAACCGGTAGAGCTCTTGTCTAACCTCTTCTCTTTTCGGCCTTTAGGTAAACCAAACTAACTATAGATCTCGTTTTATGCTGCCCTAAAGGCTGACACTTTGTTCTGTCGCACATTTTCTTTAAAATGTAATAGGATAGAATCCCTGTATCATCACTCTTTTACTTTGATCCCTAAGAGTGTTACTAGTGAGTTCTGGATAGTAACTCCAGTAATATTTTGGGTCAAAAACTTGACTCTCAACTGGCTAACTGGAGCGATTCCATGTTCTTGCTCTTTTACCACCTTCGTGAGATACATTCATTGTAATTTAACTTTTAAATCGTTTCCCACTCGAGGGGGTGGGACCATATTAGATTATGTCATTTTGAGTTATCTTTACTTGCTTTGAATCCCAAGAACCGTTATTCTCTATAAGAGAACTCGCAAGTCTCTGTACTATCACAAGTAGTACTGAAGGATGCCTTTATCATCAACAGGAAAGGCTCATTCTGCATTCAGCTACTCTTTCCTGAAGGTATTCTGGAGATCCTGAAGTTATAGAAGATGTTACGCCACATCTCAATCACATATTCATTGCTGTTGACCCTGAATCATGGGTCCATAATCCTTCTTAGCTTCCCAACTCTTTTATTCCGAAAATGCGCATTACAATGCATTAATTCACTTCGACCTCCATCATCTTGGTTCCTTATATACCTGGCCTTAAGTTTTATTCTGGGTTTCGGTCTTGGCTTTCTATTCAGCCATCATGAATGGTAATAAATTATTGACGTATTCCTTGTTGGATACACACTCATACTTAAATCACCATATTTGGAGTAGGTTCTCCTTCCTTGTCTCCAAGCTAGCATAATCCTGCAATATATTCTTCAAGATGAAAAATTCTCATTCATTTTCAAACTGCACATTGTCATATATTACTATAGGATTTTGGGTACCTTTAACCACCCGCCATTATCCTTCCTACCTTTGCTTCCGTTTCGGCTCTGCCAGTACTAATTCTGGGTACAACCTTTAACTGTTTTTCTCTATTTTAACGCTTCATATCTCTTTAGCCTTTGGTCTTTTTTCAGGCTAAATCCTTCTTCTTCTTGTTACTTTCTCTCTGGAATACTTCGTGAGAGTTTTGATCACTTACTTGTGAAACATAAAACCTCAGGCTCTAGGACCATTCTATACTGTAAAATTTTGTATCGTTTGATGGCTCGTCCGACCTTTTGACTAGCCTTATAGGATCTACATACATTATCTTTCATCGTAAATCGACTTATCCTTTCATTCATTAATTCTGAATAACCCCTCTTGGGCCTACATAGGCTTCTGTCCTTGATTACACTTCATGCTTTCCATTCTAAGCCCCATATGTCTAGCGGCTCTTTGCGTCGCTTAGGAGGTTGCTACCGCTCCTTCCTTATCATTGACACTTACATATCATTTTATAGTCATTATAAATCTGTATAATCTGGACAATACAATCTTAGCCGTCTTGATACTTTGTGTTGTAAGCTCCTCCTCTATTTTCTTACTAAACCATCATACGAGTCTATGTCGATTCTTTATCGCATTATCTCCCCTATGGGAGGAGATCCACTCCTTGCGCTCTAGGGGTTTCCTTCCTGAAAAGTCATGTTGTTGTCTCAACACTTTTGCAATTTTGCGATATTTTAATAACTTACACCTTTACTCAGAACAATTTCCTCTTACTAGGGCTACTGAGTAGTTTATACGAATAGAATGTCACGTGTTCATAACTGATTCATCCTCTAATTGAGACGTTAGTCTTAGGGGGAGGGGGGCTCTTTCTGGACAACCTTTAAAGGTCGTTTTTTTGTAGCTTATCCTTATATTGCTTTATCCTCACTGTGCAACTTCGCAATATCTCTCGTTATAACAATCCCTTGAGTCTTCGACTCGTATCCTGCTGAGCTTGAGGTACTGTCCAATATCAATTCTTTCTAATCATGCAGTTGATATATTCTATTGGCCTTTGTCAATTCAAATCTCATAGTAGACACTTGCTCTCATAATACATTTTTTTTCTCAGCTTAACATGTATTCCTTTTTACCCTTTTGCTTTTCTCACCTACAAACTTGTCGCACTACCATACTCTATCTTGCGATTGTCTGTCACTTCTCATATTTATTCATATGTCCCATTTATCTTCTCGACTTTCTCTTACTACCATCATCACTTACTACCTTCATCTAGATACTTATAACAAAACATTCCATCGTCCTTAACTTCTTCTCTTTCAATCGGCCTTATTCTCCATGCACTCAATATTTCCTCTTTACATCAGACAGGAGCCTTACTAAGGGAAACATCCATCTCACACCAAGACTTTACTACTTAGTTCCTGGGTGTCCAAGATTCTCAAAGGTCATATCCTATTAACAACTTCCGGTACTATTGTATAAATCTTCTAAAGAGGTACTATCGACATATCGGTACTATTGTTCAATACTGCACATGCCAAGGGTTGTCTTACCCTTTACTAAATCCCAAAAGCTCACCTCTTTCTAAAATCATGTCTGTTGACGTTAGTAAATCGGGGGTTGGAATAGGCACTTCTCATTGGATTTCTATGATTACAAAAGGCAGAAATAACAATACTTCCCTTATTTTATCTGAATATCAACTTCCACACAATCCATTGCATTTAGGTACTTTGTGCCCCTTCTCACTTCAATTCTATTGCATTTTGATACCAGCACTTTTCCGTTCAAACTTATTTTAGGATTTAGATATGATCAAATCTATAGAGAAGAGGAATAACTTACCATTAAATAGCAAGAAAAACTCCAATAAAAACTCTCCTTCTAACTTGAAAGGACTCACAACTCATCAACAATATCATATAAGTGATCTTCACAATATCTACAAGACTTTTGTGTTGGACTTGGGTGATTTGGCCTTGGGTTTACATAGGAACCATGGGAGAATGTTAGGAGAGAGCTTAGGAGCTGTAGGAACTTAGATTTGGTCGAGAATGTGGTTTGGAGACGAATTAATCGATTTATAACAAGTGGATAAGTTTCCACCGACTATGTGTTCTCAAAAGTAGTTGATTTCAGCATTATCTTAGAACAAACATAACATTTTGTACATAGCTCTGATTAATGAACGATTTATTGTGTTGAAACTTAGACTCGATAAACTTGAATTTAGATAGGTTATGCACCCCATAACACCTTATATACTAGGAGATATAATCCCATAAAGTTGAGCCAAAATCCTGTCCAAAACTGCTTGCCTTTCCCCCGAATTCGACGAGCTTATTTTTGTTGATTCGTTTAGCCCCGAACTCTTACGAGACTGACTTAATACTTGTCTAAACTCTTTATTAACCAAGTATAGGGCCTTAGACTCATCGTCTTACATTACTTTACTTACGATGCATACTAACGCGAAAACGCCGGATGTAACACATAGCATATATAGAGACATGAGGTAGGATAGTCCCATTAGAGTCGACATCATAGGAAAATCCTTCCACGTTCAGTAACTCAGAAGGATCAAATAAAATTTCCTCATCACGATTCTCTTGCTCCTCTAGTTCTACCACCTCTATAGAAAATAATTGCCTCCTCTTTGCACATACATGTCCTGGAACATATTTTTCGTCATAGTGGAAGCACAATCCCTTAGCCCTATTTTCATCTGAATTTGTATAAGATGGTTTAGTGGTTCCTAAATGAGAACTCTGGCTTTTTTGGAAAGATGGATTTGGTTTAGAGTAATTTTGGTGTGGGTTCTGCGAGTAGGTGGGGTTGGTGAAAGGTTTATGGGTAGGTCTAGGGGTAGAAAGAACAGGAACATTTTTCAAGGTTTGTCTTTGTATAAGTAAGGTCCGTTCTTGAATTCTAGCTGGGTAATGGCTTTCTATAGGGATCTAGGTGCAAACATCATGATTGGTAAGCCAATCTCAGGTTTAAGACCTCTCAGAAAACAACTAGCAACATATTCCTCATTCAATTTCACTCTAGTTAATAATTCATCAAACAAATTCACATAGTCTTGTATAGGAGTTACCTGCTTAAGGTCCTTCAAATCGCCCATTGGATCGTCGAATAGTTCTGACCCAAATCTCGCATACAAACATCTCACATAGTCTCCCCAACTAGGTCAGCCCCTTGACAATCTAGTCTTCATGAATACTTGATGCCATTGGAGAGCTTTCCCTGCCAAACAGCAAGAAACCAGCTTCACCTTTGAAGCTTTAGGAGTTTCGTCTATCTCGAAAAACCGCCTGCACTGATACAACCAATCGCGAAGCCCGATTCCATCAAACTTGGGAAATTCAAATTGATGGCTCTTAGTAGGAAACTCATATTCCTCCTTTCGATGAGCCCTAGATTCTGTAGTTGTTACACCTTCCTCTGCATGTCATGGATTACCCTCACTCGTCAGAAGAATCTTCTTGAGTTCCTCCATCGAATGTGCAAGTTTTTCATCCATAGTTCTTCGCAATTCTTCCATTGTTCCAGTAATTCCTTCGAATGAACCTCGAAGGCCATCCAAATCTCGCCAAAGTTCCTGAATTCTGGTGTTGTGATCCCCTACTTTTCACTTCGCATGTCCAAGGAAAGATCGGCTCTGATACCAATGATACACGCTAACATAATTAAGAAAGAATTAAGTGTCCTAAAGAGCAAAATTAGGAGAATTTCCCTTGTACAGATCCTTAGCTGGGTTGAGTCTGAAAATTTATAGAGAAGAGAGAGAGTTTTATTGAAATCAATCACAATTCAATAGTGTATTACCGTAGCTTCAATCTTCAGCTTATATGGGAACGAAGGGAAAGAGAGTTAGCTATAACTAACTTCCGGATGGTTCCAGCTCTGTAACTGCCTCACTGCACACGTGCGCCTCATAGTGACTCCTACTTATTTTACAGTTGAAACTGGAAAGTGATACAAATGTGAAAATCAAGATAATGTGGATCGTAACATTTGTCAACTCTGAAACCTAAATCCCAAACACCCAAACTAATACCAGTGTCTAAAGAGCAACGATTATAGAATATACTACTCTGCTTCATTGCATTGAATAGTAGCTGAATGAAACGAATTACACTAAGAAACCTAAAATACAGAGGTTGAAGGGAAAACTCTAGATCGATCTTGATTGTCGGCGTGAAAGAAACAATTATGTGACAGAACTCGATTTTATGAGCATAGTATCTATGAGTAAGTATGTATTGTGTAATATATGATACATTTTGATCTATATTGGGTTTCTTTTTTAGAAAAAAAATTTCAACTATTTTTTCCTATTAAAAAAGCGAACAACTTGAATCACAAGAGGAAATTAAAGGATTGTTTTACTCTCCACGTGGCCCTAGGGTCTTTTCGTTCCAATACTCAAACGAAAGGTATTTTTACACAATATTCCATAGTAGAGGGTACATTTAAACCTATTCTGTTTTTTATTTCTAATAATCAAGAAATCTTACATGAGTAGTGCTAAGTTTGAAACGAGCAGATACTTGACTCGTCCCTCTACAATTAAAAGCTTTGGTCTGCAATAAAGTTCCTGGTCGTGGGTTGCTCTAGTGGTGAGCACCCTCCACTTCCAACCAATCGGTTGTGAGTTTGAGTCATCCCAAGAATAAGGTGGGGAGCTCTTGGACGGAGGGAACAAAAAATAATAATAATAAAAAAAAAATTCAGGTATGCTATTACCACCGGACCAAAACCTTTAAGTGAGCCAAACGTAGCTTTTTCAATCAACGCTATAGTATTTATGGTCTAATGCCTGCTTCATTTACTCAAATTTTCAACCTTTAATAGAAACAAAAGAGCTATGAGCAAAATCTTTAAGCTTAAGCTGCATCCAAACCGAACCATATACACTCAGTTAATTGCATGATTAAGGAGACGGAATTTTCAATTTCAATATCGTTGCACGTTTCCAGAATAGTCAGGCTAACCAAGCTCTGACACTCAGCTGACAGCTCTCAAGACAAACTATACTAGTTTCAGAGATACAAAATGCATTTCTTATGCCTAATGAGTTTGTATTATGAAGAATATAGATACAACAATAGCAAAATACAACAAGAGGAACACATAAATCCAAACGCCGTCTCTGGAGTGGAAAATGTAGTATGGTCTTAACACCAAGTTAAAGTTCATCCTGCAACAACAGCAGAAGAGCAACTAATGTCACTGAAAGTGCAAGGTATAACATGCCCAACAAAAGAAGAAATTCATCTACCAAGCACTAATTCATCCACCAGATTAAGTTCAACCTATCGAGTAGGGCTTTTCAAACATTGTTGATCATTACGCTTCATCGTTCCATCTTTTCTAGTATTAAACAATTTACTTGCCTTGTTACAATTTGTCTCAGTAACCTCTGTTTCATGTTGTACTATATAAAATTACAAATTATACTGGATATGACTGTGAATTTCACTAATGTGTGTTAACTGCGTAATTACTGTAACCTCTACTTACACCATATTGAAACTATGTGCATTGCAGGAAAAATCTATTAACTACAACATATTTGAGATATTGGAAGAAAAATACAACTTGGGTTTTCCTATAAAGGATGAAATAGTTGTACGTATGCCTTTCTTAGATTATTCATCACGGAAATTAAAAAAATTATGCAAAATGAAGCATTTAAGAGAATTTTTTTGACAATGTATGGTTCCAACAACCAGTTAAAGTTTTGTCCTGCAAGAAATTTTGTTTGCAACAGCAATGTGCAATTTGCAGCTCTGACATAACAAACCAAGGATATATCTATCCATTCGAAAGCATCAACATTTCAAACTGAAGCCCAAAATAGAGTGATTATTTTCTTCAGAGTTAATTACTTGAACTCCATAAAAATTTCAAAGAATCAATCTTTTTTAATGAATTAACTAAAATATTTTCTTCATAGGCTGTGATGTGGACATTATTTGGGCCAATAAACAAAAAGTATAACATGATAGTCTGGTTATCTTGGATTAGGGGAGGCAGGGGTGAAAGAGGTGGGATAGGAAGAGAAGATATCTGAGCTTACATGATAGTCATCCATATAATCGTGATGATAGCGCTGCAGAAAAGTATAACATCAAAAATTAGAAATTATAATTTCAAAACAAATGTACAGTAAAACAAAGAGACATGGATGTCAAAACAATTATTGACAGTGGCACCTATTTAAGAACTTATCAAACAAACTGTATTGGTTTTTGGTTTTTGGTTTTTTCCCTACAAAAACAACTGACTTAACAAAAGGCCAGAAGCTTCAAGTATTTCTGGTGGAATTAATTTGCAAAATTAGGCTTCAGAAACACGAGGAAGTAAAGATCCAATTGCCAAGAGGAATTTAGTATAGAAAGCGATAGACAAACAAATTCTGAAGTTTCGGTCGCTGAAAGAAAATCAGCATGCAGAAATAAGTTGTCATGGAATTGCAGGTTTTAACTGAACTTTTTCATTAAAATCTTTAACAGGGAAGGCTTAAGGAACAAAAGGAGAGATGAACAAGGCAAATGAAAAGCAAAATATTGCAAGGAAACTGACTGGTAATAGCATATCTAAAAATCGGAATATACAGACACTAACCCTCTTGTATCTGTCCCGTTGTCGGTCCCGACCCCTTTCTCGTCTCCTCCTTTCACCTTCCTCTCTTGCTCTTTGAGCTTCCTGAGAATTTCCAACCATTTTAGAACTCATGCTTCAGCAAAAGAAGGTTACGCACAATGTTACTGATAAGCAAGAACCATTACCTCTTCTTCTCTTGCTTTTCTCACTTTCTCTGCCTCTTCAAAAGCCTCCTTTTCAGCCTGAAGGAATGGTTTAAGAAATTCTTAAGCACTAGAAGAGAAATCAAGCTGCAAATTGCCAGTAAAAGATGGAGAATCAAGTACAGACCTCCCTATTGGCAAACACTTCCTGAATCACTTGTTTTGCATAATCTGGCTCATCACACACCAAAATGTTATCAAAAACAGAACCTGCCTTTACCTGCATTCCGACATATTATATTCCACTTGTTACAATATAAATTAAAAAAATGCAGAGTTAGCTGTTAGAGAAGATGACATTGCCCAAGAAAAGATGGTCTATATTACCTGCCAAACTTCGATACCAACATATTTGATCGGCTTCAGTACGTAGAGATCAGGATCATCTTCAAATTCTGGAAACAAAGAGAAACATCAGAGTTTATTTTCCAATAATCTCCTAAAACTTCATGGCAGTGTCACACGCATCAAAATTCAATTTGATATGATTGCAAACATTGATTACCTGGATTATCAATCCAAGGAATCTTCCATTTTCCTTTATAGTTGGGATTCTTAATTTTCTGCATCATAAAAATAAAGTCGGTAGATACTCCAAGTCATGCTTAATAACCAACCATTCAAAAGGATTTTCACATACCTTCCTTTTCCATGGACCACGGTATGCTGGATTAGGTACTTTGGGTGGCTTCCACATACCATCCTCTTCATCATCCCAGTTATTTGGCTGATCAAAAGAAAAGCAAATTTTTGATATATAGGTTAATCAACTTAGAAGATGTAGTTTCGTCACTTTATATCATGCATCTTATATGACAAATTTCTTACGCTTTGATAACATATCAACCAGAAAACTATCTGTCCAGTGTCCTCTCTCCGTCTGTCACTACAAAGAAGCTTTAGCCTCTTCTATAGGGATGCGATCTAGATGGAAAGAATCCAACTAAAACAGAGATGACAAGAAAGAAAATCTTGTGGTATCGGACTGAATAGGACTTCATTGTCTGATTGAATCTTTGCTTTTTCCTACCTCAAGTGCTAACCAAAAAATATTGGTAGTGCAATGCAGGTGGGGCAAAGATGAAAAGGACATAATGGAGAGAGAGAGAGAGACAGAGGTCTTCACTAAAACAACTAGCATGCCTCATTCAAACTAGTAGGGTCAACTATATTTTACAATATTTGCAGATTGGAACCAATAATACAAAAAATTTAATAGGATGGAAGCTCACATAGGCACAGTTATATATATAAGAGAAACAGAGAGAGAGAGATTGCAAAAACATATAGAAACTTATAAAGCTAAATGGAAAAGCCGTTCTAGAATGACCATATCTCAGAAAAGGAGTACATAAAACCTCATCAACAATGCAGGTGAAATGAACACGGTTTCATTTAATTATGTTCCAGTTGAAACCTAACCTTTTTAGCTTTCCGGTCTGGAATCTCTCTCGGAATAGAATCATATCCCTGGAGTAAAAAGATCCAAGAAAGTCTGCAATCAAGGCAAATAGCTAAAAACCACAGAAACCTAACCACATACAATATAAATTACCTCAGGTTTGATGTCATCTGGATCTTCAATATATTCTCTGTCTTCCCAGTCTGCAGGCTATAAAGCAAGGAAATAAGTGAGGGGGCAAACACCAGAGAAGTACCAAAAACTTCGTAAAGTAGCAAAGGGACAGAAGGCAGTTTAAAAAACAATAGTTGTCCAATCTCTCAACTTGAAAGAGATAAAGGGAATATCAGCTTATAATGAGAATCTCTTTCTCAACCAAATTTATGACCAGTGTGCAAATGTAATAAATAAAGTTAGGCCTTGGCAGGTATTCCTAAGTTTTGCAAAACCACCTAACCTCAAGTTGGTATACCTTTTTTGCATTTACATCCTTGATTTTGCGGGGAGGAAGTATGTCCCAGTCTGTGTACATACTTCCAGAATCTCTTTCTCGACCATCAATCCAGATGCTGTAGGATGCATCAGGTCTAAGAATGAACGTGTAGAAATGTGTTAATTTGTCTGTTTCACATTCTAATTCCTTCTTGATGGGGTAATTCTGGCCTTGGTAGGAAAGTATAACATGAAGTTTCTTCGTCTGTGTACCACAGATATCTGGCCCAAACATAAAACTGCAGCAACAAGAAAGATTAGCAAACATATTTTAGAAAGGATGCTTCCAGGTCAGAAAGTACGATGACACAAATAATAAACTGGGGGATATGCAAAATAGAGGAGCAGCTCTTCCCTTCCACATATAAGGAATTGCATTCTTTACTTCGCACTACTTTTCGTCTATCGGAAACAGCCTCTCTACCTCTCTAAGGTAAGTGTAAGGTCTGTGTACATATTACCCTCCCAGACCCCACTTATGGGATTCCAGTGGGTATGTTGCCATTGTTACTTCGCACTGCTTTTCGACTCTGATTCTTTTACTGGATTATCAGCAACTCTTAGAACTAAGATATTCAGTGTACAAATTCCACTCATGAATTTGATGAAAATGCACGTTTACCCAACTGGCGACCCTTAACTAATCAGGGTCATAGGTAAGACACCCAGAAAAAGAGAGTGGTTGTGCTGCTAAGGGATATCGGATCAGGGAGATCGCTGGCGTGTTTCAAAATTACATGTAAATTTCGCACTAAGAATTCCTGCATAATTCCCATATTTCAAAATTTGAAAAGAGGTAGTGCCCAGTCAAAAAAATCCTTCACAGGAAAGGGGGAAAAGATGCTGCTAAAACCAATGCTTATGCAGATCACAAAATATCCAGATTATGGTATGTCTTAAATGGAGAACGAGGAAGTTCACATTCTGAACATAACAAGAAATGACCTGTATGGGGTGTCTCCCCCAAATTTCTTCTGATTGACATATCCAGAGAGAAGCTTTATATAACCCCCTCCACATTCAATATCTTGCTCAAACTTTATAGAATACTGTACAACCAGTGTTCTGTTTTTATTGCTAAATTCCGGTATCTTTGCGGAGACCGCGAAATGTTTGGCATCGTTTGTTGTCTGGATACCTGCAAAAATCAGTATCATCTTAAATCTGCCACTGAATTCTTTATCAGCTAAACAAAAGCACAAGGACTTGTGGTTGAGTATGAGAGATTTACAAAGTAAGGAGACAACTTCATTGTTTTCACTATATCAAGTAACGAGACATCAAACAAATTATTACTTCATCAAATAGGAATTAGCTATCTGGATCTGAAGAGCTTGAAACTGCAAACAAAAATAATCATGAAGATTCCTTGAAAAAGATATAATACCTGTCTCAAACAACATATATATGTAGTCCAAGACTTAAATTTTTATTTGATTGATCAACTTCGATGGTCCCCTTATTGGTTTAATCAATTACTAGAAATCATCTAACATTGTAAATCTGTTGTGCTTTAAAGAGTTAGAATAGGAAACAGTAAAACAGGTGGATTGCTCCTACAAACCAAATTATGATAGCAACACACTATCAGGAGATTTCACCATTAGCATATCTAGACACTAAACCGTCAACTTTCATAAACTTAATAAAGAAAAATACCATCCTAAGAAGATACCATTTACAGTTAGACCAATGAATGGAATGAATGGCTAGTATTTCACGTTCCTATGCAACAAATTTATAGTATGGCGTATAAGTGAAATGGTTTTGCAGCAAAGCAGAGATGATGAAGAGCAGAAAGTTTTTTTTTTTAAAATATATTCAAAGCTACGAATCCGATGATACAATTGATTAGCCGGATTAAGTGCTTCGGTAATGATACCATTTTGACAAGCTGGACAAGCATAAAATGCCACCTGTCCATATCAGGTGATTTAAAGGTAGGAAAGCCCGATGATAAAAGCTCTACTTCCTCTCGCAAGTGCATCTCATCTCATGATAAGTCAATCTAGTGTTCACAGTATTTCCTTGCCTCTGATTGCAATTTGTGTTAAAGTTGAACATCGAGATAACCTACCGAATGCACCTCACTTTGGAGAGAAAATAAAAATAGAAAAAGTGACCAAATGCCCTTCGACATTCTTACTCAAATGCATTCAGGAATTGACTCTAAAGTTCGAAAGCAGGAAAACCTTTGATGAGAACCATCTAACAGACACTCCAAAGCTTGAGAATGTACCCCTTTCATTTTACTACTTTAAGTTGTTGACACTTTTGATCTTATACTGCAAGTCAGCGGCATATACTTTATGTTCCCACATGAAAAGTATGATAACATATTAGCAACAAATCATCAAGTACCAATAAACCTAGCATCTTGCAGTTCCATTTGAAAGCATAAATATCGCAATCACTGTATATAGAGCAATATAACTCTACTCAATTTTCTATTGGATATTTTGATAAAACAACCCATTATGTATACAGATGGAGACTTCCAAAAGTCAAACCTTTGTCATCAGGATCACCAGCCCATGTGCCGGCCGTGTGCTTAAATGAACCTGCTTTTCCTTCACTGATTTTCCAGTCTGACTTCACCCATTTGCTCCTCCATCCATCTTTTCCACATCCAATATAAAAAAAAAAATAAGAACAATAATAATCAGAATTGAAAGGATCACTTGGGTCTCTTCCTCTTACAATCCATCATAAAGACCAACTTCAAATACTTACACATTTAAGCAGTTCAATTACAAAGTGACTTGCTAATTATCTAAACAAATCCCATTCCGCAAACCCAAAATCAACCTATTTTTCAAAGATACTGTCTAGCTCAACTGAAGATACAACCCATGTACGTATTTAGTAGCCAAGCATATTTAAGCACAGAAATTAAGTTCATCCAATAAACCTTTGGGGTCAACTCATAAGAAAATGGAAGAAAGCACAAAAAGAATAGCTCAGCAATAGATTCTATTCTTCCAAGTAAAACACGACCACAAGCTCACCCAAACCGAAAGTGACTTAAAAATAAATTCTTTTCATACAATTCAAATAACATAGAATTCAAAGCTAAAAAAACTGGAAGCAAGAAATGCTATTAAACTCAGAATAAATATATAAATATAACGAATTTACCATCAAAGCTTTCTTCAAAGAAGATTTCAGACACTGAAGAAGTGACAAGTGTAAAGAAGAGCAAAACTAGTAGAAAAGTTTCCAATGAGAATATGAGTCTACTTGGTTTATGCTCAGAGAGAGCCATTTGCTCTTTTTATGAAAATTTTGGGGTCGTTTGGCTACTTATAGAAAGTTGCTTTGCATTTTGGATCTTGACTTTTATATATTTACGGTAATATCCAGGTCGTTAGTCTTTTTTGATTTTTATATAGAATTTATTTTATTTTAATTTTTTAGTAGAATTTATATTCTTTTTCATTTTTTCTTTTTAGACTCCAATAAAAAATGGATTTGCACGTTGCTTCGTCCAATAGAATTGCTTCTGGTGCCACCTTTTTGGTTCATAGTCCTACTTTGATAGTGGGAACTCCATTTGTTAAGAAAGTTCCAATCTTTTGAATCATTTGTATGAATTTTATGTAATACTCACTTTTTTACAATGATCGTCTCAGATAATAATTGTCTCAGGTTAACTTGCACCAAGGGGAGGCAGAATTTGATTCAGTTAGATCGAACTTAATAGCTTATACTCAAACAATATATTTATATTAAAAAATTTATTAAATATGTATAAATATTAAATTTAAGATCTAGAGATGACAATTGGGGTAGGACAAGACAGGACGGGGCAGGGTAATCTCTTAATAGTACGGGGCAGGGGACCATTTAAATAGGGCAAGACGGGCAAAATTTAATTTTTGAAAAATTTTAATAGGACAGGGCAGGGCAAGATTCGGGTTAGGAGCCAGATCGGGTTAAAAAAGGATGAACCCCGCATTTTAATGGTTATTCAGCACTCGAATCCGACATTTTTTGAACGCCTAGCAACCTTCTCCAAAGAAACCCTTCTTCTCTAGGGATTTATCGCAAGCATCTCTCCTCTTCAACAAATCTGCAACTCCATTCTCAACAAGAACTAATTAGTAGAGTTCTTTCCTTTGTTTAAATATTGCTGGAAAACATTGCATACATGCAATATGCGGGTTAATTTCGATGATGGTCATTGAACTATCTTTCAATTTCACTAAAGTCATTCAATTATTTTTTGTCACTTAAAAGTAACTAAACTTTATCATTGCCACTTAAAAATCATTTTGCCTCAAACTCCTACCATAAATATAACATGGCATAAAATTTAATAAGAAAAATCCAAAAATAAATGACACATAAGCTTAAATGGGTCATACCCACTTTAGATCTATGTCTCCCTTAATATGATTTGATCCAAAACCCAAATGGGTTTAATAAAAAAAATATCAAATTCCACATTAGTTTAAAATGATTATCATATACTACAAAGTTTTTGCCTTTCTTGTTACATAATGCACATTCATAATTATTCTATACTAAAATAATCTATGCTAGAAAATTCTTATTTTGTTTGTACTAAAATAATTATTCTATACTAAAATAATCTATGCCACATAATTATTTTGTTTCTAGCATAGATTATTTTAGTCTAGAATAATTATGAAAGTGCATTATGTAACAGAAAAGGGAAAAACTTTGTAGTATAAAATAATCATTTTAAACTAATGTGAAATTTAATATTTTTTTTTTATTAAACCCATTTGGGTTTTGGGTCAAATCATATTAAGGGAGACATGGATCTAAAGTGAATATTATGTGACATTTATTTTTGGATTTATTTTTATTAAATTTTATGTCATGTCATATTTATGGTAGGGGTTTGAGGTAAAATAATTTTTAAGTGACAATGATAAAGTTTAATTACTTTTAAGTGACAAAAAATAGTTGAATGACTTTAGTGAAATTGAAAGATAATTCAATAGCCATCATCGAAATTAACCCTGCAACAGGCAGAATAATAAGAATTAAGTCAAGATGTTCTTCTTCTTTTCTAGTTCTATTCAATATCATATATATATATATACATAATCCATAATTACTAATGACTAGAACAAAAATAGATTTACCTGTTGAATGTACAAGAATATTTGATTCTCTCTTTAGTACGTTGATGTGACCCTTCACAAACTGAAATTCTTAAGTGGCTTAAATAGTTAGCCATTTAATTACGTGCTATATCCGGAATCGGAACAAGCTCTTCTTTAGCAGCCTCGCTTTGTTAGCTTCTTGTTAGCAATACTAGTTTGTAGTTTTTATTGACCTGGAACACAAGCTTTACCAGCCAAGCCAACCCGATCTGACTTACCTACCTAAGAGAGAGAACGCAAGAGTGACTCCCCTTATCACTTAAAGGCCGGAAGAAAAAAAAATTTCACGGCCTTATTTACCAAGCTCGGGACTAGAGGGCTTCCCTTCCGGTCGCTTCCTCAAATTTTGGATCCCGCTCTCAGCTTCGTATATCCTCTCAAGTTTCTTATCCTGTTGAAAGCTTATGAATCGTTTTCCCCAAAAGAAGGCCATAAAGTGCTCGCTTGAGGCGGCAAACAGAGATAGAATGATTTTTGAAGATGAATTATCGGCACATTGAACTGTACTATCCGAACTGTGCTCTGAAGGTAGGTTGATCTACAACATCTAGTGGTGCCATCGTGGGCACGTTTCTCTCTGGGGTGGTCTGGTCTAATCGAAGTTAACTGACTCACATAGAATACGGGGTTCGTTTTTACCGAGCTAGTCACTTGAGTCTCAGTCTAGCGACTCTACCGCCCAGCAAGCAACTGAACTCGCTAATCAGAGACTGAGACGGACACGAGCCGCGCTTCGAAAAGTATATTTTGATGCGTCTGTAATAGCCTATGTGTCCCGAAAAAGAACGGACTAGCTATTTTTCGGACTGGTCATTCAAAAATAATCGGCGATTCCCAAGTCATTGAAAAATAGCTACTATTTTGCTGCAACAAAGACCGGTCCAGCATAATATACTGGAGTTCGGTGCACCTGTGTATGAACTTCCAGCATATTATGATGGACCGGTATACTTTGTTGGCTCCAGTATAATATACTGGAGTTCGGTGCACCTGTGTATGAACTTCCAGCATATTATGATGGACCGGTATACTTTGTTGGCTCCAGTATAATATACTGGAGTTCTAGTATACTTTGTTGGAACTCTAGTATACTATACTGGAGTTCCAGCAAAGTATACTGGAACTCCAAACTCCAGTATAATATATTGGAGTTCCAGTATACTTTGCTGAAACTCCAGTATATTATATTGGAATTCCAGTATATTATGCTAGAGTATTTTCCGGATTTTGAACAGTGTTTTCGTTCAGATTTATCTTTAAATGAAAAGTGACTAAATTTCGATGACTTTTAAAATTTTGGCTATTTTTGAATGACCACTTTTAAATCTGGCTATTTTTGAATTTCTCCCTTTAATTACTTGGGCTGAAGCATTAATATCAGGGGAATTTTGCTAATTGATAAACTATATAATATTTTTTTAAAAAAACCATACTTCTTAGACCGATACACCCAACTCTTGTTGACACGTTGATTTTAAGTGTTTCAATAAGTATTGAAAAAATAAAACAAAATAAGATTAAGTAACATACAAAAAAATGTTAAGAGTAAAAAAAATGAAAAAAACTAAATGGGGCAGGGCGAAGCAACGGTTAATAGGGCGGGGACAGGGCAGGGTAAGATTTTGAAAGAAGGCTAAACGAGGTAGGGCAGGGCGGGCCAAAACTTTAGTGGGTCACCCTGCCCTGCCTCGCCCCGTCCCGCCCCGCCCAATTAAAACTCATTCATTAGCACGTGAAGTCGTCATTCTAAACTCTAAATTTCGTAAGGTTGAAATTCCAGCTCCGCCTCTATTTGCGCGCATCTTTTCTATTTTATCTTATACCTACTTTTTCTCACTAGTGAACTTCGGAAAATAAAGAGCATGTTTGGCCAAGCTTCTAAGAGGGTACTTTTTTAGTAAAAAAAAATACGTTTTTGAAAATTAAAAGTGTTTGGCCAAGATAGAAAAGTGTTTTTGAGCACCACTAGAAGCAGTTTTTTGTTTTTAGGAAGAAGCTATAAATTCTATTTCTTCCGAGATGCAGATTTCAAGACAAAAGTGTTCTTACAAAAAAATTATATTTTCCAAATTACTCATCATTAATTTAACTATTTCTTTTTCTTTTTTGTTTATACCATCCATTTCTTTATTTTTCTTGTTTTTCATTGTTTTCTATTCTACTCTTATTCTTCTTTGAAATAGTTTCCCTTCTATAAATAGATCTCTTTTTTTGTATAGGATTTATGGTGTAAATTTTTAATTTATATTGAACGATGTAATTTTGATATGTCTAAATTATCATGTAAATAATAAGTAATATCATACACCCAATATTATTTCTTTGAATAATTATATTTTATATTGATTAAAATTTTTAATATATATATTACTTTATATTTTATAAATTCAATTCTCTTTTATAAATAATATTATTTGTAAATTGAAAACTTATTGTTCTTTTTCGTAATTTGATACTCAAAAGTATTGTTTGAAAAGATTGGCCAAACACAATTTGCTTATCAAATATTGTAAAAAGCACTTTTAAAATGAATTGGCCAAAGACAAACTACTATTTTTCAAAAGTACTTTTTCGAAATATACTTTTGAACAAAAATACTTCTCAAAATAAGCCGTTTTTAGCAGTTTGGCCAAACGGGCTTAAAAAGAAATCTCTAGTACTTTTGTTAAATTTTTAATCTTGTTTTCCAATGATTACACCTACTTTATTGACCACTAGATCATACCGCTCATTGTGACTTTTTTATATACTAGTTATAGAGTACGTGCTTTGCACGTGTAGCCTAGCGATTATTATAAAATTTCAATGTAATAATCTTTAAATATAATGCATAAATTAAAATTACTTATTTACCTTATAAAAAAATCAAAGCTTATGGAAGATGCAATTTTTAATTCTGGATAATTGTTATTATAATTAATATTGTAAAAGGCCTTTTGTTCCTCCTTTGTTGAACTTCCTTGGAGAAGGAACGGAAGCTACCCTGCCAAAATTCAAAGGATATTGTTTTTCATAAAAGAAAAATATTTAAAATCCAATTCGCTTGTACTCATAATGAAGACTCCTAAACCTAATAGAGTTCTAGGTGCACAATATTTAGTTTCCTACTTTGATTTATCTAATTTAGGTATCAACTTGATATTTTTCTTTTTTTGGTGTTAATTAATTTTTCAAATAAGAAAAAATTTAATAATTAAAATTTTACTTGATATCAAATTCCTAAATATTAGGAAATTAAAATTAAATTATGATTTTGTCTAGTGTGAAATCTTTTTTTGAAAGGTAAAAAAAGATGATAATATTTCGTTAAGGGGTTTCATGCTTTTAATATAGTATTAGTCTTAGAATATGCGTTTTGCGCATGTACCCATATTAATAAGTAAATAAGTTTAAAAATCACTTAGATATTATCATATAATTTGTTAGAGTTATAAGTTAAAAATTTTAAAAAAAATTGTAAGTTCCTAAAAATGATGAATGTCGACCCTATTTAGCTAGCTCAATAAAGGAAATAATCATATCCCGCTAACGTCCGCAAATCCTTATTGTGATTTTGAGGACTTTTCTGGGAATATTTTATGAAAATTGTTGTATTTTATTGATTTAATACTGAAAATAAATAAAACTAAAATATTGTTATTTTTATTCTTCGAAGATTTGAAAAATAAAACAAATTAAAAAATTTAATTTTTTGATCTTTTAGAGATTCGGGAATGAGAAGTTTAGCTTATAGCTCTTTAAAAATTTGATACGTGATAATCTAAAGTCTAAAAATGAGTAATGTTTAGTTAATATTTTATAATAAATAATTATGAACTAAATATAGAGACCTATTATTTGCTGGAACAAAATGCAAAAAAAGAAAAAATTAATTTATGACAACTCAAATAGAATACATCTTGTCATTTGTTATTTCATCTTTATTGTTTCAAGTTTATATTTTACCAATTAGACTCTTAATACTATATTATAACTGGATTTGCTTTATTGTTTTTATTGGTTTTAGTACCAATGTTCTTTCTATTAAAATAACTTTATGTACCCTAATTAAGAGTTTGTCAACTTGAAAATTTATTTTTCATGAATTTAGAAAAGAATTGAATAGGATTCTTTTGCTAATTAGTTATATAATTTAGAGACTTAATTATTTGTTATCAATATTAACAAAAAGAATATATTTTTTATTGATTCAAATTCTTAAAGGGCATCTCATGATATAAACATCTAACTATAATTATAATTTTATCCACTATGAATTATATGTTCAAATGGTTTTAAAAAACTAATATGACCATATTTCACTTTTGAATCTTTGTGTTTGGAGAATAATTAGTGTTGTTGACTCTTGCCAACTACTTTTCTGATCTCTCTTTCTCCCTATCCCTTTATATCTTTTATATTTTTAAATATATACTTGCTTGTTCTAATTGGTAAATGTAGTTTTCAAAAATTATGTAAAAAAATATTATTTGAGTGAAAAGTAGCCCAAATTTGATATGCAAATGTATTATGGCTCATATATATAGGTCAAAGTTAATATGTAAAGAATTATAATTATATTACATTTTTTAAATAAATAAATAATTTATATTAGATAATTAATATATTAAATGATTTTAAAATCCTATATTAAGATCTTTTACATAGTTCAAATAAGGAATAATTTAATAGATAAAACTTTAAGTAATTTTGAAAAGGGGATAACTTTCTTAAGTATATTAACCATTATTTTTATAAAATTAGCACATTACAGTTTATTATAAATTTTTCTAAGTAAATAAATAACTTATATTATATATTTAAAATAATAATTAATTTTTACTTCCTATTTAAAATTTCTTACATGGTTCAAAGTAATGATAAGATAAACAAATTTTAGTTGATTTGGAAAAAAAGGATAAGTTTTTAAAGTTTTTGCCATTATTCTACGTTTAAAATTTTCATCTTTTATACACCATACAAGTTTGCTTGGTATTATATTTTGTCGTCCTACATATTTTACAACTTCCACAAATACTAAACATGGAAAGATAATATTACTCATTAAAAATTCTAAATATTAGGACTTCTTACCTAGTCTAAATAAGGATAATTTTAATAACTAAAATTTTATTTGACTTAGAAGTCCTAAATATTAGAAAATAATTAAAATTATAATTTTTTCCAATGTAAAATCTATTTTTAAATGATAAGAAAGGCGAACGATATTTCGCTAAGGAGATTTGTGCTTTTAATAGTATAGATAAATTGATATAGATAGATATAGATATAGATATAGATATAGATATAGATATAGATCTATATATAATAATAAAGCTAGGCATAGATAAGGTGATGTGTGTGAACAACTAATTTTTGACCACACCCAAATTCTATACTATTTTAGTGTAAATATTTCTTTTAGGTCTAATCTTGATATTTTAAAACTTTATCTCACTTTTAGTAGAGTTTATAAAAATACAAAAATATTCACACTTTTAGAATACAAAGTTTATTTCTATTTGTAAAGAGAAAAAGAAAATTTACAAACAAAAATATTTTATTTCTTTTAATTAGAATTTTAATAAGTAAATTATGGTATATTTTTTTAATATTGTTTAAAGTACATGTAAATATTTAGTTTTTCTATATTGTAAGAAATGTTGGTTAATCTTCTTATATTTATAATTTAATTTATCTTTTAAAATATGAGACAAAAAAAAGTATAAAAAAAAAAAGTTACGTTAAAAGAGATAAAGTTTGTTATCTCAAAAATCTGATTTAACAGTCCCATTACCCACTCCCTTTATCTCTCTCACCCCACACTCCCACTCCCTCACGTCATATGCACACACAATGCACGATCTCCATAATTCCCATTCAATTATCCATTACACAGTTAAAAAATATATGGAGTAATGTATAAATAATGGACCAAACACATTCAGAAGGGGGGAGAAGAAAGAAAAACAAGATTGAGAGCAAAGTAAAAAGAGGCAATCAGACAGAGAAAAATCAGAACTAAAAAAAGGCATTGTTCTTTTATAAAAAAGATTCATTTGGAAAACTGTTTAGTTTAAGTTATTTAGTTTGAAGATGGAGTTCGGGATTTCGTTCGCAGTTCCGAGCTCGAGGTTGTCAGAGTTTATGTTCCTTAGCTTCAGTTTCGATTCTCTGTTTTGCATTAGGTTTAATCTCCTCTACTGTACGAGACGATTTATTTGAAATTTTCTTATCTATATATATTTGAAAGGTTTCATCGCTTAAGGTCTGTTTCTTTCTCTCTTTCGTTACCCCTTTCTATTTCTCTACGATTCGAGTATTTTACTTTTCATGTGTGAGTGCTTTGAGTTTATAATATCATTAATTTGTAGTTGATTTTATGAGATATTGGCATTAATTCTTTATTAAAGAAAGCATAAGGTTTTTTTTTATATATGTAAAATCTTTAGAGGGAAAAGAACTTTGGTGGAGTCGTTGAAAAGGCAAGTATATTTGTTTTAAGCTTTCTGCCATTTTTTGGTATTGAGAAGTTCTATCAGAAGTACTAACTTTATCAAATAGATCACATTAAAGACTCGTTTTTGTTTTGACGCATATCTATTTTAAATATTTTGGATATGATGCACGTTAATCTTTTGATCTTTTGAGTTTAATCGTGTAGTTACTACAATTATAGAATTGGCATAAATAAGTTTGTCACCTTTATTTGTTAAAAGTTTTTTTTTTTTAAGCAAGAACATATTTTTATTTTTACCCAAAGGAATAATAGTGCTTATACTTTGATAAGTTTCTTCAGTAATTTGGTGGTTTAGTTTTATAGAGAAGCTAGTTCGTTAAATAATTTAGTCATGAATCTTTCACTGTTCGTTGTTGATCTAACATAATTTAGAGGAGGAAAAATCCATGTTAAAGTGACTTAAGACACAAATACTTTTGTTCAAAGGAAGATAGGATCATGAAATTTTTCTGATTTTTAAAATTTAAAAATTCGGGCTTTAGGAGTTCTTTGTCAAGATGTGTTTGTTCTAAATTTATTGGATGATTTAAATTTTTGGGTCGAATAGTTTAAGTACCGTAGCATATGTAAAAATAAGATTAAAGCTAGCTTGTTTTTCATAATAGATCAAAGCTTCTCATTTCTTAATACTTGAGTTACATGTTATTATTAATCAAACTAATCTCAAGATATAGAATATTGGTAATTTATTAAGTTAGAAAATAGTTTTAAGATTGATTAAGTTGTGAATAGTTATTTAAATGATACACTTCCACAATAATTCTATATCCATAAATCATGACTTCCCCACAATCTCAAATTAGTTTATGAGAATAACTCTAAATACACTAGAAAAAGTTTAGACGCACTTTAAATATTAGTCCATGTGTTCATAATCGAACCTTGGATTGATATGCTTAAATAATAAAAGGATCATGTGCGCATTCCGCGCCTTGATGCTTTTAAATTTAAAATAATTATGTTATAACCATGTGTGCATTCCGTACCTTGGTTGTTGTGTGTGTACCGCATCTTGGTGAACACAATTAATAAAATATAATTATTAATTAAGCGGTAATAAATAAGCCATAATCAATAAAATACAAGAATAGCTAAAAATTGATTTAAGCCTTACATTAGTCAATAAAGTGACCGTGCTAGAACCACAGGACTTGAGAGGTGCCTTACACCTTCCCCTCAATCAACAGAATTTCTTACTCAGTCTTCTATTTTCGTAGACCATAAATTAGGAGTCAAATCTTCCTTTTGATAAGGGATTCAATAAAAGGTGACTTGGAACACCAAAACTCAATTCCAAGTGGTGACTCTAAATAATAAATAATCCCTTTTTAAAACGTCACTTTAATTGGAAAAACTCTTCTAACTCAACCTCGTAATAAGAGTTGCGGAAAAAAAAGAGGTGTGACAATGTGGCACCTCTCTATGACCTCCATTCATATTTATCTTTTGTGATGACCCAAAGGGTCATTTTGTGAATTAAGCCTCTATTCCGGAACTGTTAGCCTTAAAAACCTTATTTTTACTCACCCCGATTTGTGTGAGCAGTCCGAGTGTAAATACGGAAAGCCTTTATGTGGAAATTTATGAAGTAATAATTTTTGGAATTTAAAATTAAGTTTTAGTTGACTTTGGTCAATATTTTGAATAAAAGGACTCGGATCCGTGTTTCAATATTTTTGGAAGGTCCGTAGTAAAATATGGGACTTGGGCGTATGCCCGAAATCGAATTCCGAGGTCCCTAACCCGAGAAATGAATTTTTGATGAAAATTGTAAGACTGAAATTCTATGGATTTAAAGAAATTGATTAATTTTTGATCTCGTTAGTATCGGGCCCATATTTTGGTTCCGGAGCCCGGTACAGGTTTAATATAATATACAAGTCATGTCTATGAAATTTGGTAGAAATCGGAGTTGATTTGACGTGATTCGGACGTCCGGTTGAGAAGATAGTAGTTTTGAAATATTCTTGAGGAATTCATGAGTTTTGGTGCTAAATCCATAGTTTTAGGTGTTATTTTTGTGATTTGATCGCACGAGCAAGTTCGTATGATATTTTTAGACTTGCGTGCATGTTCGGTTTGGAGCCCCGAGGGCTCGGGTGAGTTTTGAATAGGCCACGTGATGTTTTGAACTTAGAAATTTTGCTGGTATAACTGAACCTGTTACAGGCCTCTGATCTCGCAACTACGAGATCAGGCATCGCAAATGCGAACCAAGCACGTATGGAAATTGCGAGATTTTTATTGCAATTGCGAAGAAAGCCTAGGCCAGCAGTTCTCGCAATTGCGAAGGGCCAATTGTCGCAAATGCGACATACTCTTCGCATTTGCGAAGGCAGCGGAAATGTGAAGCTTCTCGCATTTGCGATGAATCCTTTGCATTTGCGAGCTTCGCAATTACGAAGCTCAGGTCGCAAATGCGACATTCGCAGCTGATAACTTTGGACTTAGACGGGATTTTTCATTCATTCTTCAATTTTTCGAACCCTAAACCTCAAAAGGCGATTTTTGGGCGATTTTCACGGGAAAACATTGGGGTAAATGTTCCTTATCCTATATTGATTATATTTCATGATTTCATACTCATTTATATCATGAATCCGTGAATTTATGGAAGAAAAATTAGATTTTTATAAATTATTCCAAAAACAAAAATGTAAGATTTGAAGGTCCATTTGATATCGGAATTGGATAATTTTTATATGGTTGGACTCGTCTCAGAATGGGTGTTCAAATTTCGTAAGTTTTTCCGAGATTTGAGACATGGGTCCTACTGCCGAATATTTTAATGAATTTTAGATTTTATCCGAAAAATTAGTAAATTCATATGGAATTAATTCCTATGATTCGTATTGAGTATATTGAATTATTTGTGAATAGATTTGAAACTTTCGGAGACAAATTTAAAAGGAAATATTGTGGTTGAGTAATTGATTGGAATTTACAAAGTGAGGTAAGTGTCGTGATTAACCTTGACTTGATGGAATAGAACCCTTAAATTATTTGTTATGTGAAATGCATGTGAACGACGTATAGGCGAAATGACGAGTGTCTATACGTCGTCAAATTAATTGTTGCATAATTACTTGAAAAATTATAAATTAT
>AWOL01S0012190.1:130200-142183 GCA_000715115.1 Nicotiana otophora | reverse complement strand
TATATATATATATATATATATATATATATAGATATTAAAGGATGAAAACCTCATATGCTTGATTTTCTGTTTAAAGTAATTAATTGTTAAAAGAAATTATTCTTCCTCCCAAATTTATTTTAGAATAAATATACTCTCCTTCCGGAGGTGCATAAGAAAATGTCCTCCTTTCTTGTGGAGCGGGCCGAATGCTTCGGCGGGATAGATGCATCTATGGATCATGCCGCACATCTCTCGGCAGTGTACGCGACACTCTAGATCGGGCCGTACATCCTTGGCAGAAATCGTGCTTAATAATAATAATTACACGATACATTAATAGTTATTTCAGCTTGTGAAGCTAATTGATAAATTGGAAAATCCTTGAAATTTAATGAATTATTATTCCTGCTTATTAAGGAATTAATTGTTATTCATGTAAATGAGATTTAATTGATAAATTAAAAATTATTTGAATTGAAGGAATTTAATTAATATATTGAGAATTATTGCATTTGAAGAAATTTGATTATTTCTGCTGGTTAAATAAACTATCATAAATTCTGTGAATCATGCTGATTTAGATATTCTAATTGTATTTCAATTATTATTATTGACCCATAGTGAGTGTCAAAGTTGGCCATCTCGTCTATCACTTCGAGATTAAGCTTGATACTTACTGGGTACATGTTGTTTACGTACTCATACTACACTTGCTACACTTTTTGTGCAGGACCTGAGGCAAGTACTGGTGGGGGGCCTATCGTCTTACACCCATGTTATCCAGGGGCATAGTGGCGAGCTGTCTTTTCTGAGCCGTTCTAGAGCTAGTAGTGTCTCTCCTTGTATTTTTCATTCTGTCTATTTTTATATCAGACAGTATTTGAGGCTTTGTATAATCTACTAGATGCTCATACACTTGTGACACTAGGTCTTGGCACACACATTGGTAGAATTTGGTATTTTATTATTTTCTTGGTTTTAAATTTTGTCAATATATGCTTAATTTATTAAGTTGGCTTGCCTAGATGTAGTGTTGGGCGCCATCACGACCTATAGGTGAAATTGGGTCGTGACACGAAGTCTTCATTTTTCTTTTTTCGTTGAAATACAAGGTTCATTCTGGTACGTAATCTTGAGTCCCTTTTTCCCTTGTGATAGATACTTTGGTGCGCTTCAGCATCGGACCCTGGGGAATGTCGACTCCACCGATGATCATGTTAATGACGTGCTGAGGCTCTTCCAGCTCAGACTGCTTATTAGAATCCCTGTTCCTGAAGTGGTTCTTGGCCAGATCACTCGGGAATTCTCGGAGATGCCCGTTGTTGAACAGTTGGGCCACCTCTTCCCTTAATTGTCGGCAGTCTTCTGTTCTGTGGCCATGAGTCCCATGATATTTGCACGTTAGGTTGGGATCCCTTTGGGTTGGATCGGACTATAAAGGTCTAGGTGTGATGACCCAAAAGGTTATCTTATGTTTTAGAACTCGAATCTACGCTCTTAAGCCTTAAAAATCTCATTTTTACCTTCCTCGATTTGCGTGCACAGTCCGGGCATATTTCCAGAAAGCTTTTATGTTGAAAATTAATGGAAATAAGAATTTATGCCTTAAATGTGGGCATTACCCTTCGCGAACGCGTAATGTTAGGCACTGGGAGGGGGGAGTCAGCTTTTTCTTCATCGCTAATGCGAGCAATGTCTCGC
The DNA here is from genome assembly GCA_000715115.1 of Nicotiana otophora. Lineage (NCBI taxonomy): Eukaryota > Viridiplantae > Streptophyta > Magnoliopsida > Solanales > Solanaceae > Nicotiana > Nicotiana otophora. The sequence continues at coordinate 140,500 of AWOL01S0012190.1, read as the reverse complement.
GAAAGCGAACTCCAGTGGGGGGTAGCCTACGCGAACGCGAACATTGTCTCGCAAACGCGATGTCTTGGCAGCCTATTGTCTTCGCGAACGTGACAATGCTCTTGCGAACGCGATGACTGTCGCCCAGCACGTAACAGAATCCAAACACGGGATTTAGCCAAAAATTTATTTTTCTCATAAATCAAACGGTGTGAGGCAATTTTCAAGAGCCATTTCTTCCCCAAAGTGTTGGTAAGTGATTCTAAACCATTTCCTTTCAATTACCCATTACATTTATTGAATTATCAACCTAAAACCTAGAGTTATTATGGTAGAATTAGGGTTAGGGTAGAAAATAGGAATTTTAGAAAATTGAGGATTTAGACCTCAATTTGAGGTCGGATTCCAAAATTAATTATATATTCGGGCTCGGGGGTGAATGGATAAATGTATTTTTTTCCGAACCTCGGGTTTTGACCAAGCAGGCCCGGGGTCGATTTTTTGACTTTTTGGAGGAAAATTTGGGAAATTTAATTTATGCAATATAATTGATTCTTTTAGCAATATTTGACATTATTGAGTTATTTTTGAATAGATACGAGTGGTTTGGAGGTGAATTCTAAAGGAAAAGCTGTGATTGAGAATTAAGTGGTCTTCAGAGGAAGGTAAGTGTTGTGTCTAACCCTGACTTGAGGGAATTAGGAACCTTAAATTACTTGCTAAGTGAAATTCATGTGAGCGGCGTATATGTGAGGTGACGAGTACTTATGCGACGCCAATTTACCTATTTTCGATGTTTCTCTATTTTTCTTACATTGTCTCTTTCCTATGCCTAATTGCTATGTGTTATACTAGTGTTGTTCAATTTATCGTTCTTATCATGTTTACGGATTTTCTGGTGATAATTGAGTTTTTATTTCAAAGTTGAGATTGATATTATGGAACCAAATGTTGAAGTAAGGTTTGTACTTGTTATTCTATCTCCCTGTTGTTATTTATGCATTGCATTATGGTAAGGGAGAGTGTTAATGCACGAAGGGTGATGCCGTGCCATATTGTGAGTGTTAATGCACGAAGGGTGATGCCGTGCCATATTGTGAGTGTTAATGCACGAAGGGTGATGCCGTGCCATATTGTGAGTGTTAATGCACGAAGGGTGATGCCGTGCCATATTGTGAGTGTTAATGCACGAAGGGTGATGCCGTGCCATATTGTGAGTGTTAATGCACGAAGGGTGATGCCGTGCCATATTGTGAGTGTTAATGCACGAAGGGTGATGCCGTGCCATATTGTGAGTGTTAATGCACGAAGGGTGATGCCGTGCCATATTGTGAGTGTTAATGCACGAAGGGTGATGCCGTGCCATATTGTGAGTGTTAATGCACGAAGGGTGATGCCGTGCCATATTGTGAGTGTTAATGCACGAAGGGTGATGCCGTGCCATATTGTGAGTGTTAATGCACGAAGGGTGATGCCGTGCCATATTGTGAGTGTTAATGCACGAAGGGTGATGCCGTGCCATATTGTGAGTGTTAATGCACGAAGGGTGATGCCGTGCCATATTGTGAGTGTTAATGCACGAAGGGTGATGCCGTGCCATATTGTGAGTATTAATACACGAAGGGTGATGCCATGCCATGATAAGAGAGTTAATGCACGAAGGGTGATACCGTGACATTTCTATTGATTTTATGTTGAGATTGAGAGTAAAAGCATGAAGGGTGATGCCATGCATTTTTCCTTTACTGTATTCAATATTCATGTTGATTCATGGTATGTTGACTGCTCCGGTTATCATTTTGTTATATTTCTTTATCTCGTATTCCCCTCAGCATGTTCCCCTCCCGACATTTCCTATTTAGTTCTTCATTTCTGTAATTTGTATATACACTGTTAAATTGTACAAGTTAATTTGTAGGTGCCTTGCCTTAGCCTCGTCACTACTTCATCGAGGTTAGGCTCGACACTTATCGGTACATGAGGTCGGTTGTACTGACACTGCACTCTGTACTTTCTGTGCAGATTTTGGTACCGACTCGGGTTGATCGAGATTTTTGCTATTGGTCCGCTGTCCGGAGACTCAAGGTAGATCTGTCGGCGTTCACAGATCTTGAAGTCCTCTTCTATCTTCTATGTCCTACTGTTTCTTTCATTCAGACAGTTGTATTTCTTTAAGACTATTACTTGTAAAAAATTCTAGAATAATCGTGAATTATGACTCCAGAACCGGGTAGTAGTAATTAATACAGTTTTATAATATTCCGCACTTATCATATTTCATCTTAGTTAATTATTGTTATTTACTGAATGGAAATAAGGAACTGGTTTAATGATTTTCTAACGTTGGTTTGCCTAGCAAGTGAAATGTTAGGCGCCATCACGGTCCCGTCGGTGAAAAATTCCGGGTCGTGACACTAGGCCACTTGGTATCTCTGATAATCGTGGCGCTTATTTAGGCCCGACGGGCCTATCGAAGCTGTTTTTGCTCATGAGTCCCCGGTTCCTCTGACCTCGATAACTTCTCCTTTCATTTCTCATAGAGTTCGTCTGGACCCACTGCTTCTTCGGTCCCCATTGTACGGTTGATACCGATCCCTATTTTATCTCGATTCACGATCGATGTCTCTCTTGAATTTGTCGAAGGTTCTAACGGGATACACGGACCCGGAAGGACATCGGTGGATAGCGGCTATGGATATCGGCCCAAGTGACAGCCGGATATTGCACCAATTTTTGTTTCAACTGATGTGAAGCCAACGAACTCCGAATGTTGAGTCCTTGGGTGAAAGCCTGAATGGCCCAATCATCAGCGACCGGTGGTAAGTCCATCCGTTCCATTTGAAACCGGGACACGAACTCTCTGGGCATCTCATTATCCTTCTGTTTTTTTTTTATGAAAAGGTCCAACTTCCTGGTCTTGACCTTGATAGCCCCGGTGTGTGCTTTCACGAAAGAATCTGCAAGCATAGCAAATAAGCCAATAGAATTAGGAGGTAAGTTGTGATACCATATCATATCTCCTTTTGACAGGGTCTCTCCGAACCTTTTCAACAAGACAGACTAGATCTCATCATCCTCCTTGTCGTTCCCTTTGATGGCACATGTGTATGAGGTAATATGCTTGTTTGGGTCGGTTGTTCCGTTGTACTTAAGAATCTCGAGCATGCGGAACTTTTTAGGGATCGGCTTCGGAGCCGCTCCCGGTGGAAAAGGTTTTTGCACGAACTTCTTGGAATCCAGGCCTTTCAATATCAGTGGTGCGCCAGAGGTTTGGTCAACCCTGGAATTGTAGGTTTCTACCTTTTTGTCATTAGCTTCGATTTTATTCTTTCCTGATTCTACCTATTTTGTCAGTTCCTCGGTGTCATTAGTATGTGTTATGGAAATTTGTATCAAATAATCACTATTATCCTTAGCCCCTCGGTGGGCGCCAAACTGTTTACTCTCAAAATCGGATAACAATTAAATTTGTAAGTGGTTTTAAGGATACGGGGATTAACTTGATACAAAGTGATAAATTAAGTTGCAATTCAAATAAACAATGATAAAGTAAATTCAAACCACACGAATTGCACAGTTTCAATCTCAAAAGGTTAGCCACCCTCGAGCCAGATGCACTTTGATTAGTATCACGGTATAGAAGAACAATAGCTTAAAGAGAAAAATAATAATGTATTGCTTTGGAATGTGTGTTATAATATGTTAAATGAATTATCAGACCCCCTTTAAATAGTAGAGGAGTCCTACTTTAGGTACAACTCTATAAAAGGTAAAAAATCTCTTTGCCGATTGCCAGTTCCTCATTGATACGTGCCGAGATTTCCGCCGTAATATCTGACCGATCACGGATATTTTGGTCTTCTGTTATGCTAACAATGTTTCTTCGAGCTCGCTCGGGGCTAGGATCGATTCCGGGATCATGGACTGGATATTCTCGAAGGCGGGCGTTCCAACCCCGGGTTCTATCCCGATGGGACTTGGGGTCGATGTTCAGTCCTTTATTGCCATGTTCCGAACCCGACCTACCATGTCATAGGCGAGCTCGATTTTGACCGTATACAAAAATGCTTTAGGAATAATCCACCACTAGTTGGAGGACTCAAGTCGATTGTTATTCTGGGAATACTCTGTTGTGACACAGAAAATACAATCACAAAGCAATAACTTCCTTTATAATAGCGACATGTTGAAATGTTTATTCCCCACTCACCTGCCGAACCTTTTTCCACTAGAAGATGATGTGGTATGATGATACACACAAAATAAAGTATGAAAAAACAGAGAATCCATTGTAGGCCTAGCATATGAGCTTCTTGATTGACAAACTATCAAAAGGATTCTCTCTATCCGTGATGGGATCGAGTTGCACGCCGCAGCATGCCATGATTGGCCTATATTAGTGCTTGGACACAATCCGCCCCTCCGGAGTCTGACATACCAGCAGTGAGCGCAGGTACCGATGAGTGCGAGTGCCGAGTGCGAGTGCCGAGTAATTGAGAGTGTTGAGTGATTAGGAGGTGCTGAGTGATTGAGAGTGTTGAGTGATTGGGAGGTGCTGAGTGATTGGGTGTGCTGAGTGAGGTTGAATACCCCGAGAGCATGAGCACATGAGTTTATCACTGTGGTGCATTACATTTGACATGCATACTTAGCATGCAGGCATAGAGATGTATTTCCTCATGATGTACGGTATTGTAACATTCATGACATTACATGCACATTGACATGTAGGCACAGAGATGTACTTTTCTCATGCTATCTGAAAATAAAACATTTTATCTATTGATTTCGGTGAAAGATTTGGGTTTTTACTGTTATATTTGAGAAGCATGCCTATTTTCCGTGACTGTGAACGAGCTGAGCATCATATCATGAGTATTACCTGTATTGTTTTCATTATATTGTTATGAGTTATTTTTGGCTGTTGGTGTTGGACTCTGACCGTTGTCCAAGCTCGTCACTGCTTTCAACCTAAGGTTATGTTTGTTACTTATTAAGTACATGTGGTCGGTTGTACTCATACTACACTTCTGCACCTTGCGTGCAGATTTTTGGAGCTGATGTTGCTGTGTATAGCGGGAGCTGGAATGAAGATGTACCTGCGTTTCGGTTGTAGCTGCCTCTTGTTCGTAGTAGCTTTAGATTTATAAAAATCTATTTATGTACATTTCAAACAGATGATGTATTTATTTCATACCAACTTTGTAAACTCTAAATCTTAAAAACTCATGATCTATACTACCAACCCTTTGGAATTTTTGTATAAAAGTTTAGTTATTTCCTCATTATTTTCTCTGTAAATCTCGTTTGAGTCGGATTGTTGCTAATTGGCTTACCTAGCGGATTGGATTATGTGCTATCACGACTAGTTGGATTTTAGGTCGTGACAATGAGCTTCTTGATTGACAAACTATCAAAAGGATTCTCTATCCGTGACTCAACCACAACTTTAACCACTAATTTGAGTAGGATAATGGATGAAAATATGCACTTCTGAGGAAAAACTTTCCAATATCCTTCTGGCATCAGATTTCACCCTACCCTTCTCTCTTCCCATCTATAATACCAATAGCACTCTCCGGATTATTAAAATCACACCTACTACTGAAATTTTCAACTTCTGAAGCCTCAGTTTATGGCTTAAAATGTCATCTGTTTTACTTATCTCGCTCAAGCCATTTTTAGAATTCAGACACAAACTCCTTGAGCTGGCAATGGGAAGGGTTGATGAATCAGCCAAAAAACAAGATACAGGACTAGTGTTACCTAAGGATGTAGATTTCTTGTACTATTTATTTTCATATTCTTATCTAGACCCATCCCTTCGTTGTCCCTTCCAATATTTTTAGACCCATTTATCTCGGTTTAAGAATCTTCTCCATTAGTTGTTGCTTTCTCAAGTAGCGTTTCCTCCACTAAGATTGGAGTTTTCACGGTAAAAGTATCATTGCTGGGCAAATTTACTTCAGCATCAATATTAATTCCAAAATTTTTCAAGATTGTGTCCAGTCGCCGGTTGAATCTATCCAATTTCCTATCCAATTTATCAAAGTTTGCCCCTATCTAAACCTTAGCCGACTGAATTGTCTGTGCAAAAACCTCAAATAAAGCTTTTTCTGCCATGTCTGTCAAATTTCCAATACCTTGATTTAAATAAGAATTTCGAGACAAGAACTCAGAATTTTATTAATGGTCAAATTCAATACACGACTAGAATAGAAAATACGAAATACATGGGAAATTATAATAGAACTCTATAGCTAAATACTCGATTACCAGTAATGTCACGATCCAAATTTCAACTATGTGATCGTGATGGCACCTAACCGCCGCTTGATAGGCAAGCCAATATTAGCGTAACAACTAAAGCACAACTAAAACAGTTTAACAACTAAGATACATCAATAATAATAAAAAGGGTAAAATAGCATAAACGTATAATAGAAGTACAACCATCGTTGTCTAAGACAATCCCCAAAATCTGGTGTCACAAGTACATGAGCCACTATTAATACTAAATACAAGTCCAGAATGGAAAATACAATATTGTCTGGTACAATAAACAGTAGATAAAGATAGGAAGTGGACTTTAGGGTCTGCGATTGCCAAGCAGCACTACCTTAAGTCTCCTGGAAGAAGGAGGTCCGAGCAATCACCTCTGAACGATGCTGGGACTAACACTAGGATCTGCACAAGAAGTGCAAAAGTGTAGTATAGTACAACCGACCACATGTGCTCTGTAAGTATCGAGTCTAACATCGACGAGGAGGTGACGAGGCTATGACAAGACACCACTATAAACATGTGCGAGTAATAAATAGAGAAATGATAATAATATACAGAAGCAGATAACTATACAAAAAACGAAATAATGAATTAAATGATAGAGGGCCAAGAATATCATCATATAACAGTCTTACAACACAACATAGCAGCGAAATATTACAATCAAGAAAAATCACAATTCATCTTTTCTGTTGCGACACGTAAATCGATCCACATATCAATACCAGTACCGTTGCGGCGTGCAACCCAATCTAAATATATAATAATAATATTACAGCGTGCAACTATATATATATATATAATACTATTGCGGCGTGCATCCTTATCCAATATATATGATAATACTATTCTGGCATGCAACCTGATCAATTATATAAAATAATATTATTGCAGCGTACAATCTGATCCAATATATCAGTAACAACCAAATACGGCAAAATCTTACATCATAACATAAAAGGGAACTAAAACGCATAATTATCTAAGGCAATCTGATACAACATTATAGAGTGAAACACAAAAAAAGTAAAGGCAATAAGACAAGTAAATGCATAAAATAGTAGAAGCATCTATCTAGTAACATGTGAGAGCATGTAACAAGTAGAGACGAACAATAAATAAAGGCATGAACAAGTGAAACCATTTAGCAAATAAAGATATGTAACAAGTGAAGGCATGTATTTAACAAGTGAACACATGTATCAAGTAAACGCACATAACAAGTAAAAATATGGAATAAATGAAGACGTGATATAACTAAAGACATGCAATAAAGTAATACACTCCGTATGCTTGAACTCATTGCAACGCATATACACCCGTCACCTTGCATATACGCCGTCCACACATATAAATTACGTAAGAAAAAAACCAATCAAGTCCTAATTCAATCAAATCAAGATTAACCACGACACTTACCTTTAGAATCGTCAAAACATCGATCCGAGGTTGTTTACCAAAAATAATGACCGTGATCAACTCTAACTACTTTTAAAGTTAAAAATCATATTTTAGTTAGAAATTCACATTTAAACTTTCCATAAATCGATACGGACTATGCACGCAAGTTATAAGTCATCAAATTAAGCTATGAAAAGTCTCGAAACATAAAAAGGGGAGCTAGTACTCAAAATGACCTATCAGGTCATCACAAAGTGATGAATTCTGTGAAGAAGAATTAGAAAAGAGGTTAGGAGGAGGGAGAAGAAGAAGAAGAAGAAGAAAAAGAAAGAATAGAGTGTGTGTGAGAGAGAGACAAATATCAAGAGAGACAAAGATAGAGAAAAGAGGCTGAGAGAAGGAAAATTGATTATCTGATAAAAAACTATCCTAACTACCCAACTGTGTAAAATATAGGGAAAAGGGTCAAATTAGCCCTGAACTAGTAGAATTGGTATAAAATTATCCTTCATCCACCTATTGAGCCAAATTTTGCCCTGCCACTAAATTTGTGGTGCATTCCTAACCTTAAAACTAACACCCAAAATAAATTTAAACAAATACTATAAATTTGTAATACGTGTCACTTTTTTATTGGCCTAACTTAAGTTCCAACCAATTCTTTTCAACCCATCCGTATAACCTGGCCCATGGGATCAACCCGACAAAAACAACATAAAACTAAGTTTGTTATTCACCCCAAATACTTTTTTTTTATTCTGAATTTGTCATGAAGGATGTAACAGAAAATCCAAGTGGAGATCTAAACAATAACAAATTAATGGCTGTGATCGCGTTAATTTTATTAAGGACATATATTTGTCGAAGATCCAAAACTGAATGCATAACCTTCTATACGAGGCAAATTGACCCCAATATAATGCGAGACTATATGCAGATGAGGATACATTTATTAATATGAGCTTTTTAGGACAAATTTCTATTTTAGTTCACTTACCAATTCTGTAATTCAACTCTTTCTATTTTTTGTGTACAATCAAGTGAGAGTCAGTTAAAAATAGTTAGGGAGATGTTAGATTTAGTTAGCAGCCATATGACTAGCACGTGGTATGTTAGAAAGTGTAATCGAATTTTTCTCCTAATTTGATCACCCATTTAAGCTGATAAAAAGAGATTGTAAGGCATCTTGTGAAATATTTGAGATTAATACACGCTTCTTCTTTTTCTCTGAAAATAACATAACTCCTCTTAGTTCTTGAGTGAGTTATTCAAGAGCAATTCATTTATTTGCTCCTTAGGTGCACTCGTTACTTCTATTTTTGTTATCGAATATTTTGAGTTGTATTATTAGTATCAGAGCCAAGCAATTCCTTGGGATTTATAGTCGATGGGAGATCACAACACTCAAATAGTAGAGTTATGCAAGATTGTGGACAATCTCAAAGGGTCTGTGGACAATGTCGTCAGTTTAGTTGCAGAATTGACCCATTTTGTGGAGGAAAATGTTTACAGACGTTGGATGAAATTAGGAGGAGGATGATGATCAATTTTGGGGGTAACCTTTTTCCAATGATCTCTCCGCAGATGCAAAAGGTGAGAATCAGGAAGTTTGAAGCCCAGAAATGTAGACGCTCAACCTCCAATTAGAAATTATCAAGTAGATGTAGCTATCAGAAATTTTGATGGAACATGGTTGTAGAACTGGCTCTACAAATATGAATTGATGTTAATGAGACACCTGAAACATCGAAGGTGAAGCTGGCTTCTTATAAAATGGAGGGAAGGGGCACTTCAATGGAATCAAGGTTTCACGAAATCAAGTGTGACTAGAGAGTGGCCATATTGGAGAGAACATGTGAGGTGTCTTTATGCTAGGTTTGGAGCATAATTGTTTGATGATCCCATGAAAGATTTTAAAGACCTCAGGCAGGTAACAACTGTGCAAGAATATGTTGATCTTTTTGATGATTTACTCAATAGAGTGAAATTATAGGATGAGAATATTGTAAGCTATTTCATTCGAGGTTTAAAACTTGAAATTGGATTACCAGCTAAAATGTTAGCTCCTGGATCACTAGCCAAAGCCATTAACTTAGCTAGAATCTAAGAACATGCTCTAAAAATATAGAAGCAAGTTTTTTCACTGCACCTATACTACCTAATCCCAAAAACATCCCAAAACTTTCTACTGGCAGTTCCTTTTCTCCAGGACCTAACAAAATTTCTAACAAATCTAAAACCTTCTCTAAACCTCAAAACTCATATGTTAGCAGTTCTAAAGCAACCTATAAAAACCGAAAATTGTTGACACCTGCTGAAATGAAAGAAAGAAGGATTAAGGGTTTATGTTTTAACTTTGATGAGAAATACACCTATGGCCATGTGTTAGTGCTGTGCATAGTTTGGTAAATATCGAATTACCCTACCGAAACCAAAAATTTTGGTATTTAGGGTGTGTTTGGTATGCTGGAAAATACTTTCCTATTTTTCACTGTTTGGTTGCATAAAATAGTTTGGAAAATATTTTTCTAGATATCACATTTTTCTGAAATTGGAGGAAAATGACTTTCCTAGAAAAAGTTAAGAAAATATTTTTCAAAAACTCCACCTATTCTCACATTTAACCCCAACCCCC
>AWOL01S0012190.1:13629-128998 GCA_000715115.1 Nicotiana otophora | reverse complement strand
ACCATTCACCCCCCCCCTCCCCGCCCCCGCGGCAAAATGTTTTTTAAATATTTTCAGTGTTGGTTTTTTCATTTTTTCGGTTTACAGGTTCAAAATTTTGCGAGTTCCAAAGTTATGAGTTCAGAGGTTTATGTGTTTGGAAGTTTGAGGGTTTAGAAATTATAGAGTTTACGGGTTCAAAAGTTTGCGGGTTCAAAAGTTTAGCGGTTCAACAGTTTATCAAATTTATGGGTTAGGAAGGTTGTTGGTTCGAAAGTTTATGGCTTCATGTTTATTGTATCTAAATTATTTATGAATACTCTTGAGAAGTTATTTTCCTTAATTTGCGTACCAAACACCGGAAAATGAGTAAGATTACTACTTATTTTCCAAGAAAATATTTTCTTGGAAAATAATTTTTCACAGAAAAAATTTTCCGTTATACCAAACACACCCGTAATATTCAATATTTTGGTACTTGGTATGGTATTTGGTTTAAGCTTTTAAAAGAATTGGTATTAGTTATGGTATTTGATATTTATAAAATTAATACCGATACCGTACCGATATATATAATAAGTTACACAATACACATATTATTGATTATAAAATACTAAGTTACATAATACTTTTCTTTGGTATGCATGTTGAGGCTGACAGTAAAGTCCCTATACTTCTTTAGTAAAATAGAGGAACAATGTAGGCTACAGATTTTGACTCGTATTATATAGGATGCCAAGTATCTTAATGTAATACTTTTACGGTATTGGGGTATTTTTTCTCGTGTATTGAATTGGATCTGTTGGATTAGCTCTAAGAAAGTAACAAGATATTTTCAATGATTAAATTTATTTCTTTTCTCTCTATGGGTTGATACTTGCTGATTTTGGACAAAATTTTTATCAATAGTCATGTGATCTTAGAACATTTTTATTTTTATATTCGTGAGTACATTAATTAAGAATATTAAATTCTATGGCTTTATGCGCTAATTAATATTGAAACCGAACAAACCAAAGTTACCGTACCGAATAAACCGAAAGGAGAAAAGTCAAACAATACCGAATATAATTAGTTACGGTATTGGTATAGCATTTTAAGAAATCAAATACCGAAAATACCGATCGAAATATCCAAAATACCATATCGTACCGACCGAATGGACAAATATTCTATATGGAGGTGGAAGAGGGTGAGAATTTGGTGGAACTAGATGAAGAGAAGACGTTGGATCTTGCTGAGCTACTGACATGATGGCTCAGGGGTTGGAGAATGATTATGGGGGCTCTAATCTTCCTCATGTCTCAGTTCATGCTATGAATGGTTGTTTACCCGAAAAATGGATGGAGTTGAATTTGTACGTAGTTCTAAGGATATGTGATATAGATTAATATAAATCGTAAGGATAAATAGAAATATCAAATGTGGATTGCAAAGAATGCAAAATAAATAGGGTTGTGAAGAAGATGATTTTTAGGACTAAGCAAGATGAATCAATTTATGAACCTCAAAAGAATTACTCTTGAATATAGGAGAATATGGTGCTTGAATTACAATGTAAGCCCAAAAACTGCCCTCTACAGAAATGTAGACATCCTCTTCATAGTGGAGGATCCTACTTTAGACATAATTAAAAATACATAGTGGAGAACCCATGACAAATTAACTTTTTCCTAATTTTCGTCGAGATTCTCTCCCTTAATGTGTTTGCAACGGCTCTTGTCTGTGAGCTCGAGCTCGATCGGCCTCGGTGCTGATCGGTATTACTTATAGAACTTGATATGGACTCGGGATCAGGTGATGATTCGGACTGGATCCCGGTTGGCATCTGCACCTTAAGCTCAAAATCATCTCATCATAGTTTGATTCGGACCCGAGCCCGATAATAACTTCGAACTCGGTGTTTGATCTATACCCAAAATCTGAAGCTTTGTTTGTTCCACCTTTGGAACCCATCTCAATCTTACAAAGTCTTTCTTTGATCCATTCTGTTTCGACCCCGATCAATCGTACGAAGATCGGAATCTATTTCGACCGTATACAGATAGTCTCCTAGTTTCTCGGGAAGGATGTGGTGAGAAACGATATGATTTCTCAATGACTTGATTGGATTATAAGCTGACATTCCCATTGGGCTCGATCATGACGCACGTGATAGATGTCTCGTCGATTTAGTTTTTCAAGGAATTTAATGTATGTCAGATGGTGGTCGGCCACCGCTAATATTGAACCGTCATTGTTTCACTCTATAAATAGCCTTTTCGTCCGCCATTCATCACTTTTACTTCTTCAATCTTTAGAAAATGTTTCAAGTTCTTTTTAGTCTCTTCTGATTTTATTCGCTGATCTTTGATTCTTTTCTGCAAAATTCTTCTTCTAAACCACCAAATTTTTGTCACCTTTATTAAATCCAAAAATAGTGAAGACATCAAAAACTGTCCCCCAAAAAGAAAAAACTTCTTCTTCCCAATCTGCCGCCGACAAAACACCGGTGGATCCATGGCCTGAGGAGTGCATTTCGGCAGTGTGTGTTCTTACCTCCGATTTCAAACTCGATAAAGTTTCGCCGGTTCCTGGCCGATGTGAGCCCTTATAGAGATATATTTATTCGATAACCGGGGGGTATATCGAGCAGATAAAAAAATATTGTAACTGGGGGAACAAAGAAGTGGTAATGCCGTCTCCCGAAGAGTATATTACTACTCACGTGAGAGGGTTTTTAAGTGTGTACACTTACCTTTTCATGTTAGGTCCCCTCGACCCCGTTATCATAGATTTTTGTCGTAAATACCTAATAATCCTAGGCCATATCCATCCTTCTCTTTGGCGGATCGTTATTTTGATCCGATATTTTGTGAATAAATCGAGGGGATGCCTTTCACCCTCGATCATCTCGTCCGATTGTACCGTCCTCGCCTTTTTCGAGGAGGGTTAATAAACCTTCAACGTCGAGCTACCAAGGCTCTGTTCTCGAGCATAGACGAGGATAGGGATCAAGGCTGGATGGGCAGGTTTATTCGAGTAAGGACTTCGGACCTGATTCTGACCGAAAAATATGCCTTTTCCCGAGGAGTGGAACATGAAGCGTAAGTATAATTCTGTTGTTATCTCCTACTATTTTGTCCTTTTATTTCCTTTCTCACCGATATTTCCCCTTTTGTGATACATCGGTTCCCTGGATGCCCGGCGTAGTGCCTGATCTCAAGAACTAGGTACGAGATCTGGTTTTGATCTTCTCATACGTCGAGCGCTCATGGCGTGACTTATCAAAGGGCCGATGGGAGGCCAAAAATCATGGTAAACCCCTTTCTCGTATTTTTTGGTAGTTCGAACAAGATGCTTTTCATACACTTTAATAAAATTTCCCGTATGTAGGTGTGGGCAAAGATACGGTTTTTAGGCCCTCGTCCGTCGAGGAAGAGGCTTCGACCTCTGTCCCAAATCCAGTAAAAGATAATAAGAGGAAAAGAGCCCCGTTCCCGAAGACCGAAAATTGAAGAAGAGGACGACTCGTAAGCCGGACGAAAATACCATTCCTTTGACCGTAGAATCAGTTCTGCATCTGAGGGGTGAAGAAGAAGAAGAAGAAGAGGAAGAAAAGATGGGTCCGCCCTGGCAGCCCGAACGAAGAAGACTACCGACGTTCCACAGGTAGCTAGATGGATGGTGGTCCATAAAGCTCCGCCTCGAACTGAGGATATATCGGAGAAAGATTCGGGCAGAGTCCCCAAGTTATTGGAGATCGAAGATACTTCCCATCGAAGCCAACGGATGGAGGATATATCTGAAGGGTATCTCTCTGAATCTCTTCGAACTAAAAAGAATGCTCCAACTGATTCACTTGGGGCAGTAGCAATCGAAGACTCACCCACCTTCCCTGCTTTTTCCGCATGGGCGATTCGAGAAGCCCAAGCATTGGAGGCCCTCAAACTAGACAGGCCTCATGATGGAGAGGATCCTTTTCATGACTTGTTTACCGGTGTTGAGGACGCTACCGGTACAAGTGATGCATCAGATCTTTTTCACAGAGTGCAGCAGGCTTTGAATCAGGTAAGCCTTAAATTATTTGACATTACCTTTATGTTTGCTTTTCTTTTCTAACTTCATTTCTTCTTTCTTTGCAGGCCGCGACAGTTCATCAAGAAGCATATTCTCGGTCCCGAACCGAGCTACATTGATATGAGGCTGACCTTCAACGGGTTACGGAGGAGAGGAACTCTATTAAGCTCCTCTTAGGGCAAAGGGGAGAGGAAATAAAAGACCTTCGAGCTGAGTTGGCCAAGGCTTACCAAGATCAGACCGATCTGTCCGAGCAGGTAATGATATTTTTAAAATCCTATGGGCTCGATACCGGAACGATGGCTAATTTTTCAGTCTCACAGTTGCAGCAGAAAATTGAGATGATCGGGAAACTCCATGAGGAGGTCGATAAGATAAAAGTGGAGTCTTTGAAGTGGAAAGAAGGTATGGACCGCTTTGCTGCAGAGAAAGAAACTGCTCGAGCTCAATTATCATCGGCCGAAAACCAACTTCAAAGTATGAAAGAGAAAAGCTCGGTTCAAGCAAGAAGAATAGAGGAGCTCGAGGCTTGGTTGGCCCCTGAACTTGCCAAGGCCGAATCTAACGCCGAAAAGGCAAAGGCTAATGCGGATGCACTCGTGGCCGTATATAGGGCCGCCGCTGAAGCTGCCCAGGTCCAAGAAAGAGAGGCAGCCGAGACCGCCGATACTCGAGCACATTGGGTCACTGAACTTTCTAAGTGCCTATCTCGGAGGGAGACCCTCGAGGAGATCCATGCTCGAGGTTTCGATCTCACTGAAGAGATAAAAAGGGCTAAAGAACTTGAAGCCTTGGCCTCCGATGATGACGATGATGATAATGATGATGATGATGGGAGTAAGAGAGGGTGTGAGAATGGGAGGAGGGGGGCTATGGAGAAGAGACCACTCCCAGAGATAACCAAGAAACTTAGCCCTTAGTTTCTGTGTTGTAATTAATCATGTAAACAATCTTGTATATATAAAATATCTTTCTCTTTTGCCGACTTGCTTCTGTTTTGTTTCCTACCTTGTGAAGATTTTATTCATGCCTTATGAATATTTTGATCGAATTTGGACTTTGTAGCCTTTATAACCGAGTGAGCGCTTATTCAAACTTGAAATAAGGTAGCTCATAGGCTTAGTAGTCGAGTTGAGTGATTGTTTGAATTTGAAGTGATGTAGACCTTAGGCTTATTAGTTGACTGAGCGATTCGAACTCCAAGTAATATAGCCTGTAGGCATAATGATCGAGTGAGTGCTTTCTTGAATTCAAAATAAATATAGCCCGTATGCTTAGTAGTCGAGTTGAGTGATTGTTTGAATTTGAAGTGATGTAGACCTTAGGCTTATTAGTTGACTGAGCGATTCGAACTCCAAGTAATATAGCCTGTAGGCATAATGATCGAGTGAGTGCTTTCTTGAATTCAAAATAAATATAGCCCGTATGCTTAGTAGTCGAGTGAATGTTTCAAACTCGAAGTAATATAGCCCGTAGGCACAATGGTCGAGTGAGTGCTTGCTCAAACTCAAAATAGAAGTAGCTCGTAGGCTTAGTAGTTGAGTGAATGATTCGACCTCGAAGTAATGTAAACCGTAGGCTTAATAGTCGAGTGAGTGATTTCAAACTTGAAGTAATATAGCCCGTAGGCGTAATGGTCGAGTGAATGATTCGAACTCGAAGTAATGTAGCCCGTAGATGTAATGGTCGAGTGAATATTTTCGAATTCGAAGTAATATAGCCCGTAGGCTTATTAGTCGAGTGAATGTTTCGAACTCGAAGTTATATAACCTGTAGGCATAATGGTCGATTGAATTAGTCGAACTTGAAGTAATGTAGCCCATAGGCGTAATGGTCGAGTGAATTTTTTCGAACTCGAAGAAATGTAGCCCGCGGGCTTAATGGTCGAGTGAATGATCATTCGAACTCGAAGTAATATAGACCATAGGCGTAATGGTGGAGTGAATGATTCGAACTTTAAGTAATGTAGCCCGTAGGCGTAATGATAGAGTGAATGTTTTCTAACTCGAAGTAATGTAGCCCGTAGGCTTATTAGTCGAGTGAATGTTTCGAACTCGAAGTTATATAGCCCGTAGGCGTAATGGTCGAGTGAATGTTTTCGAACGCGAAGTAATGTAGCCCGTAGGCGTAATGGTCGAGTGAATGTTTTCGAACGCGAAGTAATGTAGCCCGTAGGCTTATAAGTCGAGTGAATGTTTCGAACTCGAAGTAATGTAGCCCGCAGGCATAATGGTCGAGTGAGTGCTTGCTCGAACTCGAAATAGAAGTAGCTCGTAGGCTTAGTAGTCAAGTGAATGATTCAAACTCAAAGTATTATAAATCGTAGGCTTAATAGTCGAGTGAGTGATTTCGAACTCAAAGTAATATAGCCCGTAGGCATAATGATCGAGTGAGTGATTCGAACTCGAAGTAATGTAGCCCGTAGGCGTAATGGTCGAGTGAATGTTTTCGAACTCGAAGTAATGCAGCACGTAGGCTTATTAGTCGAGTGAATATTTCGAACTCGAAGTAATATAGCCCGTAAGCATAATGGTTGAGTGAATGAGTCGTACTCGAAGTAATGTAGCCCGTAGGTGTAATGGTCGAGTGAACTTTTTCGAACTCGAAGAAATGTAGCCCGTGGGCTTAAAGGTCGAGTGAATGATTCGAACTCGAAGTAAAATAGCCCGTAGGCATAATGGTCAAGTGGATGATTCGAACTCGAAGTAATTTAGCCCGTAGGCATAATGGTCGAGTGAATGTTTTCGAACTCGAAGTAATGTAGCACGTAGGCTTATTAGTCGAGTGAATGTTTTGAACTCCAAGTAATATAGCCCGTAGGCGTAATGGTCGATTGAATGAGTCGTACTCGAAGTAATGTAGCCCGTAGGCTTATTAGTCTAGTGAATGTTTCGAACATGAAGTACTATAGCCCGTAGGCGTAATGGTCGAGTGAATAAGTCGAACTCGAAGTAATGTAGCCCGTAAGCGTTATGGTCGAGTGAATTTTTTCGAACTCGAAGAAATGTAGCCCATGGGCTTAATGGTCGAGTGAATGATTCGAACGCGAAGTAATGTAGCCCGTAGGCTTATAAGTCGAGTGAATGTTTCAAACTCGAAGTAATGTAGCCCGTAGGCGTAATGGTCGAGTGAGTGCTTGCTCGAACTCGAAATAGAAGTAGCTTGTAGACTTAGTAGTCAAGTGAATGATTCGAACTCGAAGTAATGTAAATCGTAGGCTTAATTGTCGAGTGAGTGATTTCGAACTCGAAGTAATATAGCCCGTAGGCGTAATGGTCGAGTGAGTGCTTGCTCGAACTCGAAATAGAAGTAGCTTGTAGACTTAGTAGTCAAGTGAATGATTCGAACTCGAAGTAATGTAAATCGTAGGCTTAATTGTCGAGTGAGTGATTTCGAACTCGAAGTAATATAGCCCGTAGGCGTAATGGTCGAGTGAATGATTCGAACTCGAAGGAATGTAGCCCGTAGGCGTAATAGTCGAGTGAATGTTTCGAACTCGAAATAATGTAGCACATAGGCTTATTAGTCAAGTGAATGTTTCGAACTCGAAATAATGTAGCACATAGGCTTATTAGTCAAGTGAATGTTTCGAACTCGAAGTAATATAGCCCATAGGCGTAATGGTCGAGTGAATGAGTCGTACTCGAAGTAATGTAGCCCGTAGGTGTAATGGTTGAGTGAACATTTTCGAACTCGAAGAAATGTAGCTCGTGGGCTTAATGGTCGAGTGAATGATTCGAACTTGAAGTAAAATAGCCCGTAGGCGTAATGGTCGAGTGGATGATTCGAACTCGAAGTAATGTAGTCCGTACGCATAATGGTTGAGTGAATATTTTCGAACTCGACGTAATGTAGCCCGTAGGCTTATAAGTCGAGTGAATGTTTTGAACTCGAAGTAATATAGCCCGTAGGCGTAATGGTCGAGTGAATTGTTTCGAACTCGAAGTAATGTAGCCCGGAGGCTTATTAGTCGAGTGAATGTTTCGAACTTGAAGTAATATAGCCCGTAGGCATAATGGTCGAGTGAATAAGTCGAACTCAAAATAATGTAGCCTGTAGGCATTATGGTCGAGTGAATATTTTTGAACTCGAAGAAATGTAGCCCATGGGCTTAATGGTCGAGTGAATGATTCGAACTCGAAGTAATATAGCCCGTAGGCATAATGGTCAAGTGAATGATTCGAACTCGAAGTAATATAGCCGTAGGCATAATGGTCGAGTGAATGTTTCCGAACTCAAAGTAATGTAGCCCGTAGGCTTATTAGTCGAGTGAATGTTTTGAACTCAAAGTAATATAGCCTGTAGGTGTAATGGTCGAGTGAATGAGTTGAACTCGAAGTAATGTAGCCCGTAGGCGTAATGGTCGAGTGAATTTTTTCGAACTCGAAGAAATGTAGCCCGTGGGCTTAATGGTCGAGTGAATGATTCGAACTCAAATTAATGTAGCCCGTAGGAATAATAGTCGAGTGAATATTTTCGAACTCGACGTAATGTAGCCCATCGGTTTTAGTGGTCGAGTGACTGTTTCGAACTCGAAGTAATATAGCCCGTAGGCATAATAGTCAAGTGAATGTTTTCGAACTCGAAGAAATGTAGCCCGTGAGCTTAGTGGTCGAGTGACTGTTTGGAGCTCGAAGTAATATAGCCCGTAGGTGTAATAGTCGAGTGAGTGCTTGCTCGGACTCGGAGATTTATCTCAATCCTATTTGCATAATAAATCTCGAAAATAGATGAATTTATTTTGGATATAAGATATCGGTAAAGAAGAGAACTTTCTTTGCAAGTCTTTATACATGTGTTCAAGTTTTGCGTCAGGGCTCGGGCCAACTACATGATCATGGTTCGTTTTGACCATTTGGCTCTTACAACATTTCCTATTGGAACCCTGTTGTTACGAAATAACTTTCATGCATCAGAACTCGATATATTTGAGGGATAATGCCCCCCCAATATTCGAGGTCAATGTAAAGAGGCCTCGGATACTGTCGAATTGTTTCTATGTTTTGCACGATCATTGGTTGTCTCATTAAAAACCTTGCCAAAAAACCCATTTGGGATAAAACCGGTCTAAGGAAAAAAGAGTGCAACGCGTGCTTCCAGACCTAGGGCTTCGTATTGAAGGATTCATCCTAGCTCCTGATCGGACTCCTACAGGGGTTAGTTTCAAAATGTAAACGAATATGGGAGGGTCGTACCTTAGCAATAGTATCGTTTTAGGTGCGACACATTCCTATTGCTTGATAGTTGTTTGTCGTTTATAATACCGAGCTTGTATGATCTTTTTCCGACGTTTTCGAGAACCTGATACGGTCCTTCCCAGTTTGGTCCTAGTTTTCCTTCGTTTGGATTTCGGGTACTGAGGGTGACTTTCCTTAGCACTAAGTCCCCGAGTTTAATATGGCGAAGCTTGGTTCTTCGATTATAGTACCTTTCGATTCGCTGCTTTTGGGCGGCCAATTGGACGAGAGCAGCTTCTCGTTTTTCATCCGATAATTCGAGGCTCGTGTTCATAGCCTCATTATTTGATTCTTCTATTGTATATCGAAACCTGGCACTAGGTACCCCGACTTCAACTGGAATCAAGGCTTCAGAGCCATATACTAAGGAGAACGCGGTTGAACCCGTACTAGATTTTGATGTTGTTCGATATGCTCAAAGGACTTTGGGTAGGATTTCTCTCCATTTTCCTTTAGCGCCGTTCAGCCTCTTCTTTAGGTTTTGAATGGTAGTGTTGTTCGTTGATTCGGCCTGTCCATTGCCACTGGGTCTTCGAAGAATTTCATCACTTTGCTGCTGACAAACTATTTCCCATTGTCACACACTATTTCGGTAGGTATCCCGAACCGACATACGATATGATCCCAGATAAAGTCTATAACCTCTTTCTCTCTTACTTTCATGAACGCCTATGCTTCATCCTATTTAGAGAAATAGTCAGTCATCAATAAAATGAACTTAACTTTACCTGGGGCCGATGGCAGAGGGCCGACGATATCCATTCCCCATTTCATGAATGGCCATGGGGATAGGATTGAGTGAAGTTGCTCTCCGGGTGGATGGATCATTGGTTCAAACCTTTGACATTTGTCACATTTTCAAACAAACTCCCTTGCATCTTTGCCCATATCGATCCAATAATACCTTGCCCTGATTATCTTTTGGACTAATGAATCGGCACCAGAGTGATTTCCACAAGTGCCCTCGTGCATCTCACGTAGGATGTAATCGGTTTCTCCTGGACCTAAGCATACTGCCAATGGTCCATCGAATGTCCTTCGGTATAGCGTTCCATCTGCAGTTAATGTGAATCGAGCAACTTTGGTTCGTAGGGCCCTCGAATATTTAGGGTCCGATGGGAGCTTTCCATTCAATATACTTATT
Organism: Nicotiana otophora; assembly: GCA_000715115.1. NCBI lineage: Eukaryota > Viridiplantae > Streptophyta > Magnoliopsida > Solanales > Solanaceae > Nicotiana > Nicotiana otophora. The sequence goes on along the minus strand of AWOL01S0012190.1, from coordinate 118,579 downwards.
CCTCCAATCCCAGGTTAAGCTCGTAGAATTTATCTCGGCATGACCTTCTTAGATCACGAATCTCGAGAGTTAGACTACAGTCCCCGAGCTTATCTCGCCTTCCTTGATCGATGATCCCAAATTTGCAAGTGCATCAGCCTCACTATTTTGCTCTCGTGGAACATGCTGTAAAGTCCATTCTTTGAAATGGTGCAAAGTGACCTGCAGTTTGTCCAAATACCTTTGCATCCTATCTTCTCGAACTTCGAAGGTTTTGTTTACTTGATTTACCACCAGCAAAGAGTCACACTTGGCTTCAATGACTTCTGCTCCCAAGCTTTTAGCTAGCTTGAGACCTGCAATCATGGCCTCATACTCGGCCCTGTTGTTAGTCAACCTAGTAGTTTTGATAGATTGCCTAATAGTGTTACCCGTGGGTGGCTTTAAAATGATGCTTAGCCCGGAACCCTTCACGTTCGAAGCCCCCGTCCGTAAAAAGGGTCCATACCTCCGATGACGTACCCGATTTCAATAAGATTTTCAACTTCGGGTACGAGGGTCGGAGTTAAATCGGCCACGAAGTCCGCTAAAATTTGAGACTTGATGGCCGTAATGGGTTGATATTCGATATCGTACCCACTGAGTTGGACAGCCCATTTGGCCAATTGGCCTGATAGTTCGGGCTTGTGCAAAATATTACAAAAGGGGGTCAGTGGTTAATACGTATATGGGGTGACATTGAAAGTACGGTCTTAACTTTCTAGAGGCGCTTATCAGTGCAAGTGCTAAGTTTTAGGTGCGGATATCTAGTTTCTGCTTCTCCTAAGGTTCGACTTATATAATAAACGGGAAATTGCATACCTTTCTCTTCTCGAACTAGGATACCGCTTACCACGATTTCCGATAATGCCAAGTACAAGCAAAGTTTTTCGTCTATTTTTGGAGTATGAAGTAGTGGCGGGCTCGATAGATATCATTTTAATTTCCTCTAATGCTTGTTGGCATTCCGGGGTCCAAGCGAAATCGTTCTTCTTTTTGAGTAGAGAGAAAAATTAGCGACTTTGATCTGACGACCTTGAAATGAATCGGCCTAAGGCTGCAATCCATCCCGTTAGCCTCTGTACGGCTTTTACGCTATCCAGATGGCGATGTCTTCAATAGCATTGATTTTATCGGGGTTAATCTCTATCCCCCGATTTGATACCATGAAGCCGAGGAACTTGCCCGAACCGACCCCGAAATCACACTTCTCATGATTGAGCTTCATGTTGTATTTCCTTAAAATCTCGAATGTTTCCTGCAAATGGGTCAAATGGTCCTCTGCGCACAGGGACGTAACTAGCATGTCATCAATATAAACTTCCATTGATTTACCTATTTGTTCCTCAAACATTTTATTTACTAGGCGTTAGTAAGTAGCTCCTGCATTTTTTAGCCCGAAGGGCATCACATTAAAGCAATATGTTCCATACTTGGTGACAAACAAAGTCTTTTCCTGGTCTTCCGGGTTTATTTGGATTTGATTATACCCCGAATAGGCATCGAGAAAAGTAAGGATCTCATGGCCAGCCATGGTGTCGATCATGCGATCGATGTTGGACATCGGAAAAGAATCTTTGGGACATGTTTTGTTCAAATCCTTATAATCTACACACATTCTAAGTTTGTTCCCTTTTTTAGGCACTACAACTACATTGGCTAACCATTCATGATATTTCACCTACCAAATGGACCCTATTTTGAGAAGTTTGGTTACCTCGTCCTTTATGAATGCGTTCTTTACCTCGGACTGGGGTCTTCTCTTTTTCTTCACCGGTCTGAACCTAGGGTCCAAGCTTAGGCGATGTGTCATTATATCCGGTGGGATTCCTGTTATATCTAAATGGGACCAAGCAAAACAATCCATGTTATCGACAAGAAATTGCATAAGTCTGTTCCTGAGTTCGGGGGTTAATCCCATTCTCAGGTATACCTTTGTTCGGGAAAATTCTCGATTAATATGGCTTGCTCCAATTCTTCGATCATTGATTGGGTAGCGTTGGAATCATCGGGAAGCACGAAGGATCGAGGAATCCTATGATCATCATCTTTATCGATCTTCTGATTTTCTGGTTGGGTTAAAGCTAGTGTCTGTGATTGCTATTTGGCATCTTGTTCCCCTTTTGAGCTTGATCCCTTTATTGGCGAAGGCGAGGATATCATATTCGCTTCCTCGACGACAAACATTTCTCTTACGGTCGGTTGCTCTCCGTACACTGTTATGATCCCCTCGATGTTGGGAATTTAAGAACTTGGTGAAGGGTCGAAGGTACAGCTCTCATGTTGTGGATCCATGGCCTTCCAAAAAGCGCATTGTACCTCATGTCGGCTTCGATTACATGGAACTTCGTTTCCTGGATGGTCCCGACCATGTTTATCGGCAGAATTATCTCGCCTTTGGTGGTTTCACATGCCATATTGAATCCGTTCAGGACCAGGGTCGCAGGTACGATCTGGTCCTATAAACCGAGTTGATGTATGACCTTCAATCTAATGATGTTGGCCGAGCTACCTGGATCAATTAACACACTCTTAACTTTAGTTTTATTCATAAGTACGGATATTACCAGTGCATCGTTATGAGGTTGTATGACTCCTTCTGCATCTTCATCATTGAAGGACAAAGTTCCTATAGGTGCATAATCCTAAGTTCGAGATCACTTTTCTTTCACAATCGATGTATTAGTGCATTTAAGCACCATCCCTTGAGGGGTATCGACGCCTCTGATGATCATGTGAATGACGTGTTGTGGTTCTTCTTGTCCATTTTTCTTGCCGAAATCCCTGTTTTTGAAATGGTTCTTCGCCCTGTCGATTAAAAATTCTCGAAGGTGCCCTTTATTGAATAACCGGGCTACCTCCTCTCTTAGTTGCCTGCAATCTTCCATTCTGTGGCCATGGGTGCCATGATATTCACACATTTGATTGGGATATCTCTAGGCAGGATCGGTCTGCATGGGTCGAGGCCCTTTAGTGTCTTTGATGCGTCCGATAGCCGACACGATTACGGATGCATCAATGTTGAAGTTATACTCCGATAGCCGAGGTGCTTCCTTAGATTCGGTAGGCCTGTCAAACCCACTTCTGTTCATCATTCCCCGAGACCCTTGACCTCGATCACTTCTTTTGGTGATTTGCTAGGGGTTACGTCTCGATTAATTGATTATGTGGTTTCCATTATACACTCGATATCGATCCCTGATAGGACCTTGTTCTCGATTGATATCCCTTTGAGCAGCGGGTTCAGCCCCCAACTAATCATCTTCGACTCTAATTTTTGATTGGTACTGATTGTGCACGTCGGCCCAAGTGATAGCTGGGTACTCGATCAGGTTATGCTTCTGTCGCCGTGATGCCGTCGAACTTCGTTCGTTCAAACTTTGAGTGAAAGCCTGAACAGCCCAATCGTCTGTGACTGGTAGCAGATCCATTCGTCCATTTAAAAACGAGATATGAACTCCCTCAGCATCTCGTTATTCTTTTGTCTTACCTTGAAAAGATTTGATTTCCTTGTTGCGACTTTTACGGCCCCGGCGTGTGCTTTTACAAAAGAATCTGCTAACATGGCAAACGAGTTGATGGAATTCGGTGGAAGGTTGTGATACCAAATCATTGCTCCCTTCGAGAGGGTCTCTCTGAATTTTTTTAACAACACAGATTCGATTTCATCGTCTTCTAAATCATTGCCCTTGATGGCACATGTGTAAGAAGTGACGTGTTCGTTGGAGTCGGTCGTTCCGCTATATTTGATAATTTCGGGCATACGAAATTTTTTAGGGATTGGTTTTGGGATTGCGCTCGAGCGAAAAGGTTTTTGCACGAATATTTTGGAATCTAACCGTTTTATCATTGGTGAAGCTCCCGGGATCTGATCGACCCTGGAGTTATATGTTTCTACTTTTTTATCGTTGGCTTCGACTGGCTTTGTGAGCTCCTCGAGTATTTTAGCAATTTCGGTAGTAGTCCCCGATTCCTGCTCATTGGACCTCACTATGGCTGTCTTCGTTCTGTGGGCGATTTCTCGAGGTGGACTAGGCTTTGCCCTGCTCGGTAGCTGGGTTTTGCTCTGCAACTGAGTATTGCTACATGTTGAGCTTGCAACATCTCGAAAATCATACGCAAGCTGACGTCGTTTTCCTCGACATCATGGGTATCTCGAGCTGCAGATCGAGTGCCACCATGAATGTTATTTTCAGGTTCAGAATGTAGGTTCGCCTAAATGGCCACATGCGAATTGATATCTATCGGTACTTCGATTCGAGCTCCAACGGCGTTGACAATTGGTCTTTCGGTACTAGGTATCAAGTTGTTGTTCTCATCTTGAAGACCAACTTCGTTATCGATAGGTAAGGCCATTTGATTGGTAGTTAGTCGTTGCTAATCCGAAATCCGAGATACTTTTGGAAACAAGCGCAAAACGGTGTATTTTTGCAGATTCGTATCAAATAACCACTGTTATCCTTAGCCCCACGGTGGGCGCCAAACTGTTTACACGAAAAAAACGGATGAAATTTAATTTGTACTTAGTTCTAAGGATATGTGATATAGATTAATACAAATTGTAAGAATAAATAGAAATATCAAATGTGGATTGCAAAGAATACAAAATAAACAAGGTTGTGAAGAAGATGATTTTTAGGACAAAGCAAGATGAATCAATTTATGAAGCTCAAAAGAATAACTCTTGAATATAGGAGAATATGGTGCTTGAATTACAATGTAAGCCCAAAAACTGCCCTCTACAGAAATGTAGCCATCCTCTTTATAGTGGAGGATCCTACATTAGATATAATTAAAAATACATAGTGGAGAACCCATGACAAATTAACTTTTCCCTGATTTCTGCCGAGATTCTCTCCCTTAGTGTGTTTGCAACGGCTCTTGTCTGTGAGCTCGAGCTCGATCGGCCTCGGTGCTGGTCGGTATTGCTTCTAGAACTCGATATGGACTCAGGATCAGGTGATGATTCGGACTCGATCCCGGTTGTCCTCTTACCCTTAAGCTCAAAATCATCTCATCATAGTTCGATTCGGACCCGATCTCGATAATGACTTCGAACTCGGTGTTTGATCTATAACCGAAATCTGAAGCTTTGTTTGTTTCACCTTCGGAACCCATCTCGATATTACGAAGTCTTTCTTTGATCCATTATGTTTCGACCCCGATCAATCGTACGAAGGCCGGAATCTACTTCGACCGTATACAATGGTATTCATGATTTTAGAACAACAAGGGTGATTTGTTTCGGTGAAGGGAAAAGTTATTCATGTGTTTATTGATATAGGCAGAACACATAATATTTTGGATCTTAACACTGCAAAGAGATTAAGGTGTGCTACGATTGCTATATCCCCTTTTATTGTAGCTGTAGCATATGGAAACAAGGTGCAGAGTCACTATGTGTAAATAAAGGTTAACAGAAAGATGTAGAGTGTTACCTTTATCTCTGATATGCTAATATTACCAATTGGGGGCTGTAATATGATTTTAGGCATACAACGGTTGATTACATTGGGGGATATAATGTGTAACTTTAGGAAGCTTAAAATGGAGTTCAGTATTATGGGAAAGAACAGGTCATTGAGGGGCATTCAACCTCCAGCTGTGAGGATGATTACTACAGGGAAGATGGATATACTACTAGCTAAACATGCTGAACTCGGTATGTTATCAGTAGGATTGTTCATGGAAGAATCACCAGAAGTTATTGCCAACTTACTTTCTCTAGAAAGAAGATCTCAGGAATCAGAAGATAATCAAGAATTGCAGAAAGTACTAGACCAATATGCTGACTTATTTGAAACTCCTACCGAGTTACCCCCTTCAAGGGAACATGACCACAGAATCATCCTCGAGGAGGGCACCTTACCAGTGAACATAAGGCCCTACTGGTATCATGTAGTCCAAAAGAATGAGATAAAAAAATGATAGATGAGACGTTGGCTACTGGAATAATCAGAAACGACACTAGTCCTTATTCTGCACTCGTTGTCATGGTAAAGAAAAATGATGGAACATGGAGACTATGTGTAGAGTATAGAAAATTGAATGACTGCACTGTGAATGACTACTCTTAAGGGTTTGAGAGGGTTCCTTGGATTAGCAGGCTACCATAGAAGATTTATTAAAGGTGATAGACTGATTGCCAGGCCTTTACATGACTTGCTGAAGAAGGGAAAATTCATCTAGACTACTACAGTTTCCTTAGCATTTGAAAACTGAAGGTGGCAATTACTTCAGGACTTGTACTTTCTCTTCCGGAATTTTCCAAAGAGTTTGTTGTAGAAACTGATGCTTTAAGAGAAGATATTCGAGCTGTACTGGCTCAAGGTAGCAGACCTATTGCTTTCAGCAAAAGCTTGTCTAAGAGAAACAAAGCTCTTTCTGTTTATGAAAGAGAATTTGTTAGCTCTATTTCCTGCAGTCCAAAAGTGGAGACCCTATTTGTTGGGAAGACACTTTATTATATGGACTGATCATCATAGTCTCAAGTACTTGGTGGAGCAAAGGTTCACTACACATAGTCAGTAGAAATTGTTAGTCAAGCTTCTTGGTTATGACTATACCATATCTTACAAGAAAGGGAAGGGGAATATTGTTGTTGATGCCTTATCAAGAAAAGGGAGCTTAATACAATTATTCAATATTTCTGGAGTTCAATCTGACCTATTGGAAGAGGTTAAGCAGACTTGGATTCAAGATCCAGTATTACAGAAGCTCATATACTCCATCCAATCAGTTGTAACTCACAAGCCATACTACAAGTATCAGGCTGGTATTTTGAGCAGGAAAGGCAAGCTGATGGTGGACCATGATACAACCCTCAGAAGGAAACTTGTTTCCTATTATCATTCCAGTTCTATGGGTGGATATTCTGGCATCGCTGCACTCAACAAACATAAATATGACTTTTATTGGAAGAAGATAAAACAAGATGTATATGCTTATGTGAGAGAATGACACATGTCAGAGATGCAAGAGAGAAAATGTAGCTTACCTTGGATTATTACAATTACTGCCTATTCCTGATAAGGTTTAGGAAGATCTCTCGGTGGATTTCATATAAGGGCTTCCCAAAGTTGCTGGCAAGGATGTTATAATTGTAGTAGTGGACAGGCTCATCAAGGCTGCTCTTTTTATGACCCTTAGGCATCCATATTCAGTAAAGTAAAGAAAATCCTTCCTTCTTGCTTCCTTAGGGTACGCCCCCTATCGCCTTTCATTTGAAAAAGGAATTATCTGCACTGGCTTCAGTTAGCCGTGAAGTACGCTGATACCCCGGTTGTCTATAAATCGTCACAATAAAGTGTGATAACCTTAAATTCTCTCTGTACTTTGTTTCAAATAAGCGCCTTGAAGCTAGCTAATCCAGCCAGCAAGCCATAAAAGAAAGGGGAAAATTAGTAAAGGTGCCCTGCGCGAAACTAACTCTTCTAAAACCTGAAATGGGGAAGGAGAAAGAAAGGAAGGACTAGCTATTCGATTGATTTACTTTTTATTACCCCGTCTGCTCTCTTGTTCATATATTGGTTTTTAGATTTGATTCCCCGTATGCTCTAGTATAGAGAAAGGTAGACTTCTTTTCTCTATACTAGTAAGAGAGATTGAACCTGCAAGCGCTAACCTAACAGAAAAAAACCTCCTCTAGGGAAATGGCCCCGATGCGTGTAATAGAGAATAGGCATGCTTGGCTTACTTGAATCTGCGTTGGGGATGGGATTGCCTACCTGTCTAGTTAGCTTGAATGAAAGCGTAAGGCAAGCCCAAGGGCTAGTAGTAAGGCATTGGGGATCGTAGACCACTAAGGAGAGAGGCCAGTCTTCCTACTCAGCATAGGACTTAGCTGGGAAGAGACTTTCTTCTTCTCCCCCTGTCGATCTGGGAGCAGCCTTGTCTTTTCCTTTGTACTATTTGTAGTTGATAAAGAATAAGCTCTGGAAGCGGATAGGCCGATGGTAGGGAAGGCTAGCACACATCATTTCTCTAAGAATAAGTGAGTTTCACGACGAGTCCAGCTCGTAGTGACCCTAAGACTGTGTTATGGCGAACTGGGAATGCCTTCCAAGTCTATAGTCTTATAAAAGTAGTAATGCCGCATTCCCTCTTCAGTTATCGTGAAATTTCTCAGNCAACAAGAACAAGAGCGCTTCCTCTTTCTTTTTCTTTGCCACCATGAGACCGGAAATCAATGCTTTCGCGCGAAGTCCTTGTCACTGTGGAAAACTGGTACTTTCCTATAGTTGATCAAGGCTGCTTGAACTTTCAAACCTGGTCAGGTCTTGGAATCGGGCTAGGAGCAGCTATTGAATCTGGTGATGGCGGTGTGATAATGCCAGTCGAAAGGGAAAGAAAGGGTAAGACTTTGGTCAGGCAATTGTTGCAGTTTCTCATTCCGCAGATCATCCAATCCTTCTTCTTGAGCCTTTTAGAGGGCTTTCGGATAGTTCGGTACCGGCTATCGGTAAAGGAAGCATATGCCTCTAACTCAGTTCATTCCCTATATGGTAATGGTAGGTACGCCGGTACCCCTTTTTTGGTTCAACCAAGGTAGGCTCGTGCCCGGGTTCACTCGTGAAAGGAAGGTTCTAGCGGTAAAGTAAAGAAAATCCTCCCTTCTTGCTTCCTTAGGGTACGCCCCCTATCGCCTTTCATTCGGAAAAGGAATTATCTGCACTGGCTTCAGTTAGCCGTGAAGTACGCTGATACCCCGGTTGTCTATAAATCGTCACAATAAAGTGTGATAACCTTAAATTCTCTCTGTACTTTGTTTCAAATAAGCGCCTTGAAGCTAGCTAATCCAGCCGCAAGCCATAAAAGAAAGGGGAAAATTAGTAAAGGTCCCCTGCGCGAAACTAACTCTTCTAAAACCTGAAATGGGGAAGGAGAAAGAAAGGAGAGGTGGCTCAAGTATACATGGATGGAGTCTTCAAGCTCCATGGGATGCCCAAAACTATTTTATCTGACAAAGATGTTATCTTCACCAGCAAGTTCTGGAAGGAACTTTTCATACTATAGAAGTTTTCTCTCCTTACTTCATCTGCTTACCATCCATGGTCAGACTGAAGTGGTTAATAGGTGTTTGAAATGTTATCAAAGATATATGACTTTTGAGAAATCTAAGGAATATCCACAATGGTTATCTCTGGATGAATGGTGATATAACACCGCTTACCACTCCTCTATACTCATGACTCCGTATGAAGCTTTTTATGGACAAAAATCACCCCCTTGACTACCTTACATGCCCTTTGATTCTCAGTTAGATGTGGTTGACAGAAGCTTGCAAGCTAGGGAAGCTACACTAAGAACTCTAATGTTTCATTTGGCAAGAGCTCAGAATACAATGAAGGTCCAGGCTGACAAAAAAAAGATCTGACAGAACTTATCAGGTGGCAGATTGTGTTTATGTGAAATTGCAGCCTTATAGATAATTATCTCTCAAGGATCAGTCTTATCAAAACTTTTCTGCCAAATACTTTGGTCCTTTTCAAATTTTAGCCATGGTTTGTTCAATTGCATACACCTAAAATCTATCCTATATTCCATATCTCTCAACTCAAGAAGAAGCTAGGATCTAATTTTGCTTCCATCACACTTCTAGTGGTTCACTCATATTCTGGCCATGTCTTACTAGAACCTGAAGCTATCATTGATAGGCGCTTGGATCCAAAGCATAGCAGGGCAATTACGCAAGTCTTGGTTAAGTGGCTTAATGCAGCACCAAAAGATAGTACTTGGAAAGACTTGCATAAATTCCAGCAGAAATTTCCACACTTCAATCCTTGAGGACAAGGATTGTTTGAAGGGGAAGGTATTGATATGAGCTTTTTAGGACAAGTTTCTATTTTTAGTTCACTTCCCAATTCTGTAATGCAACTCTTTCTATTTTTTGTGTACAATAGAGTGAGAGCCAGTTAAAACAATTAGGGAGCTGTTAGAGTTAGTTAGCAGTCACATGACTGGCACGTGGTTTGTTTGGAAGTGTAATAGACTTTCCCTCCCAATTCGATCACTCATTTAAGCCAATGAAAAAGAGAGTGTAAGGCATCTTGTGAAGTTTTTGAGATCAATAAACACTTCTTCCTTTTCTCTGAAAATCACAAAACTATTCTTAGTTCTTGAGTGAGTTGTTCAAGAGCAATTGATTTATTTGCTCTTTAGGTGCACTCGTTACTTCTATTTTCATTATTGAAGATTCTGAGCTGTATCATCTATACAATATTTGAAGAGCATTATGCAACAACAATGACAAGAGAATGAATTTGCAAGTGCTCTCGTAACGTAGCACTTGAACTCAAGAGAGAAAAAAGCCCTAGATGATCTTTGCTGAAGCAAAAACTTCAACTTCCTTGGAGCAGAAGAATGATGTAGTGGAGAGCTAAACAAATCTAGATTTTTGAAGGTAAAGGTCTGCATACAAGTCTTCAAAGCAATTCTTTTTTGCACCTATCTTTTCTAACTGATCCTTAGTAACACATCGATCTTCGACTACTAACTGGGATACCACCAAACTTCTGATCGCTCCTATTTCTCCACCGCGAACTTATTGCTTTCTGTTCTTTTTTAGGTGGGGTTGGTCTTGGGTCAGGTTATACAGGGGAATTTAAAGAATTGGAGGTGGAATTTAAAAAAATGCCAATAGGAAGGCGACATGTATTATATATTTTCAGCATATTTAATTTATTTTGAGCTGTTAATTTTAAGGGTAGGAATAAACCAAAAGTTTAACAATAGAGACAAATTTAGCTCGATAGATGGACGAAGAGTAATTTTGTAACAATTTTGATAGTTCAGGATAGTTTTGGCACTTTTCCGTAATATATAATGTCCAAGTCTAATCCTAATCATCCATTAAGTAACTACTTTAATCTCTAATCGTGGCCGTCCAACTGAGATATTATTTATTCACCCTTTGTAATATAAAATCGTCGTACGTGTCCTTGCCAATTTAGATCATGACAAAAAACAACAGAAGAAAAATTGAGTTTTTCCACATAATGATATTGACTTTTTAAATACAACTACTGAAGTGGGATAGGATCTATATTATCCTAAGCTTAGTTCAGAATTTTGTCTTATAAGCATCTTCCTTAAGTAGGAAATGCCTTTATGTTTTGAGTTGGGTCGAACCACAAGCAAGTAATCTTGCACGTGTATGTGTCCAATTACCTTTGCATCTTCTTGCCCAGCAGCAGCTTACCGGAAATTACTGACATAGGAAGCATATATTTTATATTTATCATTCGTAGTTATACTTCAAGAAAATCGCTATCCGTAGAGACATTTGAATTTTATAGCAAATTTACTAATAATAATAATTGTTTAGAACTGAAACAAGCTCTCGTAGCTTAGTTGGCTAGAGCACCTGCTAAGTAAGCGGAGGTCTTGAGTTCGAGCATTCTATTTTTCTGTATTTCGCCTTGGTTGATACAGTCGATACAGATTGTATCCTTTATATACACCATATATTTGCCTTGGGTGTATTTGTTGCACATCTAAATACCAATGATACAAGCTGGTATCAATTGAAAAGTATCCCACTAGTGAGGTCTGGGGAGGATAGTGTGTACGCAGACCTTACCCCTACCCTGGGGTAGAGAGGCTGTTTCTGATACACCCTCGGCTCCCTCCCTCCAAGAATTTCCCACCTTGCTCTTGGGTGACTCAAACTCACAACCTTTTGGTTGGAAGTGAAGGGTGCTTGCCACTAGAGCAACCCACTCGTCAAATCTACAAATAATAACTAGGTACAAATAATAACTAGGTAAATTATAGTTATAGATGATAATTAGGATCTAAAATGTACTGCTTAATGAAAATCTCTCAATAAAAGTGTTTACCCGAAACATCGGAATGAATAATTCGAACTCGAAATAAAGTAGTCCGTAGGCGTAATGGTCGAGTGAGTGCTTGCTCGAACTCGAAATAAAAGTAGCCCGTATACTTAGTAGTCGAGTGAATGATTCGAACTCGAAATAAAGTAGCCCGTAGGCATAATGGTCGAGTGAGTGCTTGCTCGAACTTGAAATAAAAGTAGCCCGTAGGTTTTGTAGTCGAGTGAATGATTCGAACTCAAAATAAAGTAGCTCATAGGCGTAATGGTCGAGTGAGTGCTTGCTCGAACTCGAAATAAAAGTAGCCCGTAGGCTTTGTAGTCGAGTGAATGATTCGAACTCGAAATAATGTAGCCCGTAAGCGTAATGGTCGAGTGAGCACTTGCTCGAACTCGATCCTATTTGCATAATAAATCTTGAACATACAATATTGGTAAAGAAGAGGGCTTTTTTGCAAACCATTATACATCGGTTCATGTTTTGCATCAGGGTTAGGGCCAACTACACAAGCATGGTTTGTTTTGACAATTTGGCTCTTACAACGCTTCCTGTTGAGACACTGTTTGTCATGAAATAATAAAGTAACTTCCTTCACACCGAACTTGATAATCGTCACAGATGCATTCAATGATAAAGCCCCCTAGTATACGAGGTTAATTTTACAGAGGCCTCGGATACTCAGCAGTAGTATCATTTCCGCTATATAGCTGGTATCGATCTCTGGTCGACTTTTGCTTTTGCGTAACGAACCTAGAAATCAACTGGTAATCTTCGACTCTTATTTTGGATTGATATCGATTGTGCACATCGGTTCAAATGATAGCTGTGGACTCGATCAGATTTCGCTTCAGCCGCCGTGAAGCCATCGAGCTCCGCTCGTTTAGACCTTGAGTGAAAGCTTGAACATCCCAATCGTCTGTGACTGGTGGCAGATCCATTCGTTCCATTTGAAAACGAGCTACGAACTCCCTTAACATTTCGTTGTCCTTTTGTATTACCTTGAACAGGTCTGACTTTCTGATTTCGACCTTTATGGCTCTGGCATGTACTTTTACGAAGCAATCTGCAAGCATAGCAAAAGAATCAATAGAGTTAGATGGTAAATTATGATACCATACCATTGCCCCCTTTGACAGGGTTTCACCGATTTTTTTCAATAATACAGATTCGATCTCATCATCTTCCAAATCATTGCCCTTGATAGCATACGTGTAAGAAGTGACGTGTTCGTTGGGGTCGGTCGTTCCGTTATATTTGGGTATTTCGGGCATACAGAATTTTTTGGGGATTGATTTTGGGGCTGCACTCGAGGAAAAAGGCTTTTGAATGAATTTCTTCGAATCTATCCCTTTTATCATTGGTGAAGCTCTCGGGATCTGATCGACCTTGGAATTATATGTTTCTACTTTTTTATCGTTGGCTTCGACTCGTTTTGTGAGTTCCTCGAGCAATTTAGTAATTTCGGGAGTAGTCCCCGATTCTGGCTCGTTTGACTTCACTATAGCTGGTTCCGTTCTGTGGGTGATTTCTCGAAGTGGATTGGAATCCGGCCTGCTTTGTGTACGAGTTTGGCTCTGTAACTGAGCTATCGCTACTTGTTGGGCTTGTAGCATCTTGAAGATCATACGTAGGCTCGCCCCGATTTCCCCCGTGTTTTGGGTGTCTCGGGCTACGGATCGAGTACCGCCCTGAATGCTTCTTTCCGGTTCGGAACGCTGATTCACCTCCAAGGCTATTTGTGAATTGACATCCAATGGCATTTCGGCTCGAGTTTCGGGTATCTCGATTCGAGCCTCGATGCCATCGTTAATTGGTCTTCCAGCTCCGGGTGCCAAGTTGTTGGTTTTACCTTGAAGGCAGGCTTCGTGGTCGATAGGTGAAGCCATTGCTGATTTGAAGTTGCAAACTAGTGTGCACTATAGATTTATATCAAACGATCACCGTTGCCCTTAGTCCCACGGTGGGCGCCAAACTGTTTACCCGAAACATCGGATTACATTAGATTTGTGTATGGTTCTAAGGATATGCGATACGATTTGATATAAATCATGTAGAGAAATAGAAATATGTGTATTCTTGACTATGAGAATGAAAATAGTGAGCAAAAAGAATGAGTAAAACAAGCACCATGGGATATCTTTTTCTCTGTCCCCGTGACCTTTTGTTGCCATCCCTCTTGTAGTAGAGGGATTCTACTTTATATACAATAAAAAATACGTAGTGGAAAGCTCATGATGTATTGTCTTTTCCTCGATTTTCGCCAAGATTCTCTCCCATAGTGCGGTTGCAACTGCTCTAATCTGCGAGCTCGATACTGGCTCGAGCTCGGTGTTGGTATCGAGCCATCGGCCTTGGTCCGAGCTCGATTCTGACTTGGGGTATCGGTATTCGGAGTGAATGTTGGTCGGTCCATGCATCTTCGATAATCTCCGCTTTGCCTCGTAGTTCGATTTGGATATGGGCTCAATAATGATATCGAGCTTGTCATTGATCGGTCTTAGAGCTCAAAATTCGTCGCCCTTACTTCGAACCTTGACCGAGCTTGTCATGCAGATATCCTTTGATAGAAACATTATCGTCTTGATTAGTCCGTACGACTCACTCGAATCGATTTTGGCCGTATACAAAAAGATTGTTGACTTGAAAGAAAGGGCCTTCATTCGTGAAGATGACCCAATTTTTCGTCTCTTTTTTATTTCAACTTTATTTTTGTTTCGGGGTCACACCCTTTGCGTGGGGCCAATAGAAAGGAGCCCCTAGCTACAGGCTGAAGATTGATCTTTTGTCTCATTCAGACCTTTAGAGGGCATTCATTTATCCCAACCGGTTAACTTCATAGACTGAGAATACGATCGCATTATTATTCATTAGTGGGAGAAAGGCTCTTCGCAAAAAAGAAGTGAAGTTTTAAGTCATTTGAAGAGGCGCAAGATGGTGCAGGATGTTTCTCAATGAACAAGACAGTAGAAAACTTTTCCTTACAATCATGTTTTATTTATCACACAAAAATAGAGAAACTTAAAGTAAAAACCTCCGCCTAGATAGTACTTGGAGCGATTAAAGTTGCCTCAAAACGTTTTCAGCAGCAGCTATTGTCTGTTGGATATCCTCTGCAGTGTGTGCTAAGCTAGTAAATCCAGCCTCAAACTGGGATGGCGCAAGATAGACACCTTCCTCCAGCATTCCTCTATAAAATTTGGCAAATTTAGCAGTATCACTCTTCTTTGCATTGGAAAAGTTATGAACTGGTCCATGTGTGAAAAAGAAGCCAAACATTCCGCTAATATACCCACCACATATTGCATGACCAGTCTTCTTCCCAGCCTCCAGTATTCCCTGAATAAGTTCACCGGTGATCTTGTCCAAGTGTTCATATGCTTCCGGTTGCTTTAACCGCTTTAAGTGTGTGAATACCAGCAGTCATAGCCAATGGGTTCCCGCTTAGGGTCCCAGCCTGATACATTGGTCCTGCTGGTGCCACCATCTGCTTAATATCCCTCCTTCCTCCATAGGCACCTACTGGCAAGCCACCGCCGATAACCTTCCCAAGTGTTGTCAAATAAGGAGTTATTCCAACATACTCCTGAGAGCCACCATATGCCAACCTAAATCCTGTCATAACTTCATCAAAAATAAGTAGAGCACCATTTTCTTTGGTAATACCGCCAAGGACATCTAGAAATTCCAGTTTGGGTGGAATAAAGCCAGAATTCCCAACAACGGGCTCAAGTATTATAGCTGCAATTTCTCCTTTGTTGTCATCAAAGAGGCTCTTAATAGCAGAAATATCATTGTTGGGGGCTGTCAGAGTATCATGTGTGGCTGCCTTGGGAACTCCAGGGGAGACAGGTAGTCCTAGAGTGGCAACTCCACTGCCTGCTTTAACAAGAAGTGGATCGGCATGACCATGGTAGCAACTAGCAACCCTCAAACTTTATAATCTTTGACCGGCCAGTAAAAGCACGAGCCAACTGTAGAACCCCATGCATGCCTCCGTGCCAGAGTTGACGAAACGAACCATTTCAATACTAGGAACAGCAGAAATAACCATCTCTGCCAGAGTATTTTCGAGGAGGCATGGAGAACCAAAACTTGTTCCTTTCTTCATTGTCTCAGCCAAGGCTGCTAGCACCTACAAGTAAACTAACTCAAGGTTTACTGCCTCAAAACAATGGAGAAAAGCATAAATAACTTTCACTTCTTTCCTCTTCTGCTGCCCTTCCTAGATGACAATGAATACAGGACCTAAACCATGCTTATAGTTAACAAATGTGCCTCAACAAAGTTCAGTAGAGACCAGTTACATGCTCCATTCCTCTTAAAAGTTGTCACCGGTTGCACAGATATTTTGAACAAAACAATGTTTTTCAGGTTCTACTCAAGTCTGGACTGTATGGATTCAATCAGCTAGAAAGGTTAGCTCAAGCTCTAACTGAATTGCTTCAACTTAACTGGCCTCATAGGTTTTTGTTTTTTTGCACCTATAGCAAGACCTATCAACATCATGACACAGATTTCTGTGAAAGAAATTAATAGAAAGTAACAGCCTACATGTTCGTACTAGTCATTAGACATTATTCTAGAACAACCTTGCTTTCTTTTGTTGATAAGTAACAACCTTATTTATGACAAGATAGAGATGACAACAGTTTACCTGAAATGGTCTTGCTATGTTTAATAGGTGCTACTTGTCGTTGTAACACCTTGATTAGATCCGGTACGGTATTTCTCAGAAGTCTTTTATTCTTGTTAAGAGACTTATATGCCCCTGTAAAGATAAATGTGTGATATATGAAAACTCTAATTTCAAAAGAATCCTTAATTTGCCTTAAAAGACGCATTATTTAATATTGGAAAGAAACAAACCTGAGTAGAGCATAATTTACTCACTATAGCATTATGTAGTCCACCCAAACTAATTTGGGAACGAGACATTGTTGATTAATTGATTTACTAATAAATTAGACCCGAACTTCAGGGTGGAACGGGCTTCAATTTTCTAACTCAACCCACTATGAGAACAAGAAATGCAGCAAGTACAGGTAGGGAGTCCAAATACCAGGTTTCTAGCAGAAAGCAGGTAATCCCGCTAACGGGCATGGCCAAAGAAATGAATGGTGGTTATCCAAATTTTCATCTAAATATGGAGTAAAAGCAAAGAAGTACACCTCGTCATCTGCATGACCAATGATAGCTGGCCCCCATGAACCGACATAATCAATGTACTCATTACCATCTATATCCCACATATGAGAACCCTTCACAGAGTCGATCAAAACTGGTTGTCCGCCAACTGACTTGAAAGCACGTACAGGAGAATTTACACCACCTGGCATCAACTCCTACCAACAATCATACAGGAGATGAAATCAATGAACTTGAAGGGAGTCTGAAATGAAGCAAAAACAGAAGGGGAGTCTTTCATGCTCTGTCATTAGATACCATTAGAGAAAACATAAAGAAACTAATGAACAACATCTTAGAAACTTATAATATGGTTCTAAGTACACGTGATTTTACCTAATACCAATTGATAAATGTGAGGATGGGTAATAGAAAATAACAATAAAGTAAAGCAAACTAGTGTTAGAATGAAACTCAGCCCTCGAGTTTGGACACCCTCGAACTGGTTGATGCAAGAACTATGAAAGTATAACAAGCTAAATAACAATGGTGAGAACAATAAAGAGAATTATATTGCTTTTTGTGTCTGTCAACCGTGCCCTACAAATGATTAGAACCCCCTTAATATAGTAAAAAAGTTCCTTTTATGGTACAATTCTAATTATAGAAAGAAACCCCATGATTAGCTAATTAACCGTTTCTGATTTGATCCGTTCCGAAATTTATGCCATGATCCTCGACCAGTCACCTAGATTTATGTCATGATCCTCGATCAGCCACAGATATCTTGCCTTTCTGTTATTATGCTATCTTCGATCTTGCTCGATGTCTGTCTCATTTGATTTCGATCGCTACTAGCCTCGATCTCGACAGGTACCTCGGTTCTGAACTCGGTACCTTATCCTCATGATATGGCCTATTCCGTTACGAAACCGTCCTTCGATACAAACTCCCGGTCTCAGTCAAACAGTAAAATCGGGTGGGCCTGGTTTTAACCGTATACAGATAGTCCCCTCATTTTTTTGGAGTGTAATGATAAGAAATGAATTGAGCATTCGATTTTCTACCTCGACCTATCATGACATCATCCTTGTGACGTAAGCGACGGAAGTGACTGAAATGTCCTGTCTGTACAGTTACCAAGGCATTAAATGAGCGTCAGTATGGTCGGCCACCGCCAATATTGAACCGTCGTTGTGAAATTTATAAATAGCCCCTCTCTCCGCCATTTCAAACTTTTACTTTTACATTTCTAATCTCCAAAGCTTTTTATATCTTCTAACTTCTTCATCGGCAAATCTATGATTTTCATTGCTACCATCTTCTCAAAACACCAAATCTTATCATCTCCATCTATTTTTAACTTCAAATCCATACAAAAATGGAAAAAAACATCAAAAATTGTTCCTCAAAAGGAAAAAGCTTCTTCATTGCGGCCGACCGGCGACATAACACCGATGGAGCCACGACCAGAAGAGTGTTCCCGGGGGGTGTGTTCTCACTTCTGACTTTAAGACCGATAAAGCCTTGTCGATTCCTGGTCGATGCGAGCCAATGTCGAGGTATATATGCTCGATAACTGAAGGGTATCTTAAGCAGGTAAGGAAAGACTGCAACTAGAAGGGCAAAAAAGTGGTGATCCCGACCCCGAAAGAAGCCATTACCACCCATGTGGAAGGATTATTAAGTGTTTACACTTACCCTTTCATGCTGGGCCCCCTCGACCCCATCGTCATTGATTTTTGTCGTCAGTATCAAATAACCCTAGGCCAAATCCATCCTTCTGTTTGCCAAATTGTCATTCTGCTCCGATTGTTCATGAGTAAAGTCGAGGGGATATTTTTCACCCTGGACCACCTCATCAGGTTATACAGCCCCCGCCTCTATCGAGGCGGGTTAATAAAACTCCAATGTGGGGCCACCAAAAGGGCTGTTCTCGAGCATAGACGAGGACAAGGACCGAGGCTGGATGGGCCGGTTCGTTCGAGTGAGGACTTACGATCTAATCCCGGCTGAGAAGATGCCATTTCCTCAAACATGGAATATGGAGCATAAGTATAATCCCATTGTTAGTTCTTATTTATTGTTTTGCCCATTTGCTTCTTCTTATCGATATCCCTTTCCGTGATGCAGCGGTTGCTTGGATGCCCGGTGAAATTTCTAACCTCAAGAGCTGGGTTCGGGACCTGGTCTCGACCTCTACGTACGCCGAACGCGCATGGTGCAATTTATCAAAGGGCCGATGGGAGGCCAAAACTCATGGTAAGCCCCTTTTCCATGTCTTTGATGGTTTTGTCAAGGCATTTCTTGCTTAATGTTTTTTCATATAGGCCTTGGCAAAGATGCTGTTATGAGGCCCCTATTTGGTGAGGAGGAGACTTCGATCCCGGCATCAAAACCGGCAAAGGACAAAACGAGAAAAAAGACCTCACCCTCCGAGGATCCATAACCTAAGAAGAAGGCAGCTCGTAAGCTGAGGAAGAACATCCTCCTCCTGACCGAAGAGTCTGTTCGGCATCTAAGGGAGGAGGACAAAGAAGAGGAAGAAGACAACTCCGGGCTGGTGGCCCAAGCGGGAATGAGCACCGAGGCCCCAAAGGCCACTGAATCGATGAAGGCTGCAGAGACTCCGTCTCGCAATGAGGGGATCTCTGGAAAAGACTTAGGCGAAGTCCCCGAGTCATCGAGGATCGAAGATGCTTCCTACCACACTAATCCAATGGTGGGTATGGCTGTCGAGGCCCCCTCGAGATGACGAGAACACCGCAAGTGATCCACTAGGGGCAATAGAAAGTGGAGGCTCCCCGCTGCTCCCCTCGTTTTTTGAGGAGGTGATTCAAGAGGCTCGGGCCTTGAAGACCCTCTCCATCGAAGGAGACCATGGAAATGAGGATCACTTCCGATATTACTTTACTAGGGTCGAAGATGCTACCGGCCTGAGTGACTTGGAAGTTTCGAGGAAGGACTCGGGCAAGGCAGCGAGCCTTTTCAATAAAGCACAACAAACTCTAAATAGGGTAAGCCTTAACTCCCCTTGTTGGTATTACCTTTGTGTTCATTTATCTCTTTCTAACTTTTTTTCTTCTTTCGGCGTAGACCTTCGCGCTTCATCGGGAAGCATTTTCTTGGTCTTGAGCCGGGCTGAGTCGGTACGAGGCCGACATTCAAAGGCTTACCGATGAGAGGAATTCCCTCAACCTTCTCGGTAGGCAAAAAAAAGAATAGATCAAGGACCTCCGAGCCGAGTTGGCCACGGCTCAGAAAGATCAGACCGACCTGATCGAGCAGGTAATAAAAATTTGAAAAGCTCATGGGCTCAATTCGGGAATGGTGGGTAACATTTCAATCTCACAGCTGCAGCAGAAGATCGAGTAGTTCCGCGAGGAGGTAGATATGATAAAGGCGGAGTCCTTGGGGTGGAAAGAAGGTATGAACCGCTTTGGTGCAAAAAAAGAGACTGCTCGAGCCCAATTATCATCGGTCGAAAGTCAGCTTCAAGCTATAAAGGAGAAGAGCTTGACTCAAGCAAGGAAAATAGAGGAGCTCGAGGCTTGGTTGGCTTCCAAACTTGCCAAGGCTTAATCTGAAGCCGAAAAGGCAAAGACTGAAGCAGATGCAATCGTGGCCGTCTACCGGGCCGATGTTGAAGCCGCTCAAACTCGAGCATATTGGATTGCTGAACTCGCCAAATGCCAATCTCGGAGGGAAACCCCTGAGGAGATCCACGCTCAAGGTTTCGATCTTACCAACGAGATAGTAAACTCTAGAGAGCATAAAGCCTTAGCTGGAGTGCTGGCCACTTCCGATGATGATGATGATAATGGTAGCAAGAGCGGGTCCGAGAATGGAGAGGACCTCGATGGCGAAGAAGCTTCAACCGGAGAAGATCAGGAACCTTAGGATTTTTCACTTTTCATCTTTTGTATAGGATTATGATCGAACCTTGTAAATATTCTCATATATATATATATATATATATATATATATAAAGATCTTTTTCCTTTCCGACTTGTCTTTATTTCATTTATGCCTTATGAAAATTTTGTTCATAAGTTCGGGGCTTAGGCAATTTGGTCGAAGCCAAACTAGTGTAGTTTTTATAATCGAGTGAGTAATTGCTCGAACTCAGAGTAGGGTGAACCTTAGGTTTTAATCGAGTGAGGATGGTTTCTCGAACTCAAAAATAAAATGACCCTTTAGGCTCTTGAATTAGGACGATTTGTCCATAGTAAACAGAATGGCTTTCTCCTTCTTTTCGGCTTGAAAAGTTTATTGTTTGATCATATAAGATCTGTTGTGCCTTAGCATGATATAAAGAATTTGTTCGTGAGTTCGAACGACTTTGTACCCATTAGGGTTTTCGAGGGTCGATATTGTCGAGACCCTTAGTAATTCAGCCGAGGGTAGCCCTTTTAACAGGTTTATGAAAATATTCTAAGGCCTGTTTTATAACGGGAATCGGACGTTTCCGAACCGTGTTACTTTGCCCCTAGCCTTTAGTTTGGGATTTTCCCCTTAGGCTTGTTTCCCTGCTATGCTTTGAACTCGTTCGAAGTGTCAGTCCCCGAATGGGGTGGCCGTGGCCTATAAAATCGAGGATTGCCTTTTTAAGGTCTTACGATTTCGAGGTTTATTAATTTGATCATGTCGACTTTTGGACGGTAGTCCCCGAGTATAGGGTAAACTGTTTGAACTTCAGTTATGATCGGCCCTTAAGCCAGTTTCCACAACAGATCATAAGCATAAAATTGTAAAGTATAAATTTTTCTAAGGCATGGAACATCGTGTGAGGAAAAATACTTTTAATAGATTATACATGCGTACATGTTTTGCCATTAGGGCTTGAGTAATTTACATGGACACGGTTCATTTGACCATTTGGTCCTCTATAAAATTTACCTATCGAGACCCTATCAACATGAAGTATTTTCCTTGTAACTATACGAGGGTGATGCCCCCCCCAGTATTCGAGGTTGATTGTAAAGGAGCCTCATATACTATTTAATTGCTCTAAGTTAGCACGAACAATGGTTGCCTCGTTAAAAACCTCGCCGAAAAAACCCAACTGGGACAAAAATCGGTCTAAGGGAAAAAGAGTGCAATGCGTGCTTTCAGACCTAAGGATTTTGTGTCTGAAGAATCCTTTGATGTCTTCGATTAAACACCTACAAATGGTTAGTATAAATATAAATGAAAATGGAGAAGGTCGTACCTTAGCAGTAATATCGTTTGAGGAGTGATATATTCCAATTGTTTGGTAATTGTTCTCCGTTCACCATGCCAAGTTTGTAGGATCCTTTTCCGATGATATCGAGGAACTGGTATGGTCCCTACTAGTTCGGGCCATGTTTTCCTTCGTTTGAGTCTCGAGTATTGAGGGTGACCTTCCTCAGAACCAAGTCCCCGATTTTGAAATGTCAAAGATTGGCTCTTTGATTGTAGTACATTTCAATCCACTGTTTTTGTGCGGCCATTCGAACAAGGGCGGCTTCCTGTGTTTCATCTAGCAATTCCAGGCTTGTATTCATAGCCTCGTGATTTAACTCTTCCATTGCATATCGAAACCTGACGCTGGGTTCCCAGACTTCAACCGAGATCAAAGCTTCAGCACCATATACTAAAGAAAATGGTGTTGCCCCCGTACTGGATTTTGACGTTGTTTGATACAACCAAAGGACTTCGAGCAATATTTCTCTCCATTTTCCCTTAGCGTCGTTCAATCTTTTCTTTAGATTTTGAATGATGGTTTTGTTTGTCGATTCAGCCTGTCCGTTCCCACTAGGATGATACGGCGTCGACAGGATCATCTTTATTTTGTGATCTTCGAGAAATTTTGTTACTTTGCCACCGACGAATTGCTTTCCATTATCGCATACGATCTCGGCAGACATCCCAAATCGGCAAATAATGTGATCCCAGATGAAGTCTATGACTTCTTTCTCTCTAATTTTCTCGAAAGCCTGTACTTAAACCCACTTAGAGAAATAGTCAGTCGTAAACAAAATAAATTTAGCTTTACCTGGGGCCGATGGCAGAGGGCCGACGATATCCATTCCCCACTTCATGAATGGCCATGGGGATAAGGCTGTGTGGATTTATTCTCTTGGCTGGTGAATCATCGGCGCATACCTTTGACGCTTGTCGCACTTTCGAACAAACTCTTTTGTATCCTTTTCCATATCGGCCCAATAATATCCTGCTCTCATGACTTTGTGAACCAATGATTCGGCACCGGAATGATTTCCGTAGGTGCCCTCGTGGATTTCTCGTAGGACGTAGTCGGTATCCCCTGGTCCCAAATATATCGGCAATGATCCATCGAACATCCTTCTATATAGTGTTCCATCTTCGGCCAATGTGAATCGTGCAGCATTCATACATAGAGTCCTCGATTTTTTAGGACCCGATGGAAGCTTCTCGTTCTTTAGGTACTCGATATATTTGTTCTTCCAATCCCAGGTCAAACTTGTGGATTTGATTTCGACGTGGCATTCTTCGATTACTGACCTTGAAAGTTGTACGACAGTCCCCGAGTTAATCTCTCCGTCTTCAACTGATGACCCCAAATTTGCAAGGGCATCAGCCTCGCTAGTTTTTTCTTGAGGTACATGCTGTAAGGTCCATTCTTTAAACCGATGTAGAGTCACCTATAATTTGTCCAAGTACCTCTGTATTCGATCTTCTCGGACCTCGAAAGTTCTGCTGATTTGGTTTACCACGAGCAGGGAGTCACATTTGGCTTCGATGACTTCTGCTCTCAAACCTTTAGCTAGCTCAAGACCTGCAATCATGGTCTCATACTCGGTCTCATTGTTAGTTAACTTGGAAGGTTTGATAGCTTGTCTAATTTTATTACCCGTGGGCAGCTTTAAAATGATGCCTAGCCCAGACCCCTTCACGTTCGAAGCTTCTTCTGTGATGAGGGTCCACACCCCCGATGATGTACCTGATTTTAGTAACAGTTCCTTTTCGACCTCGGGTACGAGGCCAGGCGTAAAGTCGGCCATGAAGTCCGCTAAGATTTGAGACTTGATGGCTGTTCGGGGTGGATACCCAATATCGTTCCCACTGATCTCGATGGCTCATTTGTCCAGTCGGCCCAAAAGTTCGGGTTTATGCAAAATATTGCAAAGGGGATAAGTAGTTACCACACAGATCGGGTGACTCTGAAAATATGGTATTAATTTCCTAGAGGCGCTTATTAGGACAAGCGCTAATTTTTCTAAGTGTGGGTACCGGGTCTCGACCTCACCTAGAGTTCGACTAACATAGTAAACAGGAAATTGCGTACCTTGCTCTTCTCGAACTATGACTCCATTTACCGCGATTTCCGAGACTGCCAAGTACAAGTAAAGTTACTCTTCCGCTTTCGGAGTATAAAGTAGTGGCGGGCTCGAGAGGTACCGCTTTAATTCTTCCAATGCTCGTTGGCATTTCGGGGCCCATACAAAATTGTTCTTCTTTTTTAGCAGTGAGAAGAACCTGTGACGTCTATCTGAAGACCTTGAGATGAATCGGCCTAGGGTGGCTATGCACCCTGTTAATCTTTGTACGGCCTTGACATTATCCACGACTGTGATATCTTCGATCGCCTTGATCTTATGGGGGTTGATTTCGATACCCCGATTTGATACCATAAAGCCAAGGAACTTGCCCGAGCCGACCCCGAATGTACATTTCTCCGGGTTGAGTTTCATGTTGTATTTCCTTAGTATATCGAAAGTCTCCTGCAAATCTGTCAAATGGTCCTCTGCTCGTAGGGACTTAACTAGCATATCATCAAAATAAACTTCCATTGACTTACCTATTTGTTCTTCGAACATTCGATTTACTAAAGCGTCGATAAGTGGCACCAACATTGTTTTAGTCCAAACAGCATTACATTATAACAATAAGTGCCATACTTAGTGATGAACGAAGTCTTTTCCTAATCCTCCGGGTTCATTTGTATTTGATTGTACCCATAATAGGCATCGAGAAAACTAAGGATCTCGTGGCCGGCCGTGGCATCGATCATGCGATCGATATTCGGCAGAGGAAAAGAGTCTTTAGGACATGCTTTGTTTAAATCTTTATAGACTACGCACATTCTAAGTTTATTTCCCTTTTTAGGGACTACGACTACGTTTTCTAACCATTCAGGATATTTTACCTCCCGAATGGATCCTATTTCGAGAATTTTGGTTACCTCGTCCTTGATGAATGCATGTTTTATCTCGGACTGGGGTTTTCTCTTTTATTTTACCGGGCAGAACTTCAGGTCCAAGCTCAGTAGATGTGTAGCAATTTCCGGCGGGATCCCTGTCATATCTAAATGGGACAAAGAAAAACAATCCATATTATTGATAAGAAATTTAATGAGTTTTTCCCTAAGCTCGAGGGTTAATCTCATACCCAGGTATACCTTTCGATCGGGTAGATGCTCGATCAGTACGACTTTCTCCAGCTCCTCGACCGTCGATTTGGTGGTGTAGGAATCCTTAGGGATTATGAAGGATTGAGCGATCCAATAGTCATCGTCCTCATCCGCTCCCTGCTTCTCCGATTGAGTCGAGGCTAGTAGCTGTGGTTCTATTTAGCTTCATGTTTGCCTTTGGACTCCGATCCTTTTATTGACGAAAGTGCCGATACCGATATCACTTCGTCGACTGCGAATATCTCTTTGACAGCATGCTGTTCCCCATACACCATATTTACTCCATCCGGTGTTGGGAACTTCAGTATTTGGTGAAGGGTTGAGGGGACCGCCCTCATATTGTGAATCCAGGGTCTTCCGAGCAGTGCGTTGTATCTCATATCACCTTCGATCACATGGAACTTTGTTTCTTGAATAATTCTGGCTACATTTACTGGTAGGATGATTTCACCTTTAGTTGTTTCGCTTGCCATGTTAAAGCCATTGAGAATCCGAGCTGCGGGTACAATCTGATCTTGTAGGCCGAGCTGCTCCACGACCCTCGATCGAATAGTATTGGCCGAACTTCCTAGATTATTTAAAACACGTTTAACCTGAATTTTATTCATAAGGATAGAGATTACCAAAGCATCATTGTGGGGTTGTGAAATCCCTTCTGCTTCCTCATCATTGAATGATAAAGCGCCCTCTGGCACATAGTCTCGAGTTCGTTTTTCTGTGGTGATTGATACTTTAGTGCGTTTGAACATGGGCCCTTATGGAATATCGACCCCACCAACGATCATGTGAATCACGTGTTGTGGTTCTTCCTGCTCGTTCTTCCTGTTAGCGTCTCTATCTTTGAAATGGTTTTTAGCTCGGTCGCTAAAGAATTCTTAAAGGTGACCCTCGTTGAATAGACAGGCCACCTCCTCCCTTAGTTGTCTGTAGTCTTTGGTTTTATGACCATGTGTACCATGGTATTTGCATGTTTGATTAGGGTTCCTTTGGGATGGATCGGTTTGTAGGGGTCTGGGCCATCTAGTATCTTTGATTCTCCCAATGGCTGACACAATTCCTGATGCGTCGATGCTGAAGTTGTATTCTAACAATCGTGGTGCTTCTGTGGGATTGGCATGCTTATTGAAGCCACTTTTGCTCATGAGCACTCGAGAGCTCTGTCTTCGATCGTTCCTTCGATCATTTCGGATGGGATTGCATCCTGGGCCACTGTTTTCTATGATCTGCATTGTACGGTAGATACCGATCTCTGCTCGACCGGGGTTCTCTGTTGATATCCCTTTGAGTTATGCCGACGGGCCTGTTTGGATAAGCGGAATCGGAAGGGGTCCCTAATTCATCATCCTCGACCCTGTTCTTCGACTGGTACCGATTATGTACATCGGCCCAGGTTACTGCTGGATATTCAATTAAATTTTGCTTTAGCTGTCGTCATGCCATCGAACTTCGTTTATTCAAACCTTGAGTAAAGGCCTGAACAACCCAATCATTTGTGACCGGTGGTAGTTCCATGCGTTCCATCTGAAACCGAGATACGAATTCCCTCAATATTTCGTTGTCTTTTTGTTTCACCTTGAAGAGGTTCAATTTTCTAGTCGTGATATTTATTGCTCTGGCATGTGTCTTTACGAAGGAGTCTGCAAGCATGGAGAAGGAATCAATGGAATTAGGCGGAAAATTGTGGTACCATATCATAGCTCCTTTAGACAAGGTTTCTCCAAATTTCTTCAGTAGAACATATTCAATCTTATCATCTTCTAAGTCATTTCCCTTTATCGTGCATGTATAAGAAGTGACATGCTCATTAGGGTAAGCGGTCCCGTTGTACTTAGGAATATTTGGCATTCAGAATTTCTTCGGAATGGGTTTCAGTGCCGCACTTGGAGGGAAAGGCTTATGTACAAATTTCTTTGAATCCATACATTTTAGAATCTGCGGCACCCTTGGTATTTGGTCAACCCGGGAGTTGTATGTCTCTACTTTTTTGTCATTTGCCTCGATTTTCTTTTCTCCCGATTCAATCCGTTTAGTGAGCTCCTCGAATATTTTCATAATGATGCGGTCAGTCCTCGATTTGTTGGCATTCGACCTTTTCGGCATAGGCTCGGTTCTTTAAATGACTTCTGGTTCGATCCTACTCGGTGTTGGGTGTTGATTTTGTAGTTGTTCTATAGCGGCCTATTGAGCCTATAACATTTCGAATATCAATTGGAGGCTAACTCCACCATCTCCTCCGCCCTGCGTACCTCGACCACCTGATCGAACTTCCCTGTATATACTACCTTCGACCTTAACACCCAAATTTGCATTTAGGGCGACATGTGAACTGATATCGATAGGATTTGCAATTAGTCCTCCCTCGAGGTCGGCCTGAGGCACCTCGATTCCTGGGGCGGCTATGTTGTCGTTTTCCCTGTGAAATCCAAGGCTGTTGTCACTATGTGTAGGTGATGCTTGTGAGTTTGGAATATGTGTGTTATTGAAATTAGTATTAAGCAATCACTATTATCCTTAGCCCCACGGTGGGCGCCAAACTGTTTACCCTTAAAATTGGATAACAATTAAACTTATAATATGATTCTAAGGACACGTGATTTCACCTAATACCAATTGATAAATATGAGGATGAGTAATAGAAATTAACAATAAAGTAAAGCAAACCAGTGTTAGAATGAAACTCAGCCCTCGAGTTTGGACACCCTCGAACTGGTTGATGTAAAAACTATGAAAGTATAACAAGCTGAATAACAATGGTGAGAACTATAAAGAGAATTATATTGCTTTTTATGTCTGTCAATCGTGTCCTACAAATGATTAGAACCCCCTTTATATAGTAAAGGAGTTCCACTTATGGTACAATTCTAATTATAGAAGAAACCCCATGATTAGCTAATTAACCATTTCTGATTTGATCCGTTCAGAGATTTACGCCATGATCCTCGACCAGTCATCGAGATTTACGCCATGATCCTCGGTCAGCCACAGATATCTTGCCTTTTTGTTATTATGCTATCTTCGATCTTGCTCGATGTCTGTCTCATTTGGCTTCGATCACTACTAGCCTCGATCTCGACACATACCTCGGTTCTGAACTCGGTACCTTATCCTCGTGATATGGCCTATTCCGTTACGAGACCGTCCTTCGATGCAAACTCATGGTCTCGGTCAAATAGTAAAATCGGGTGGGCCTGGTTTTAACCGTATACACATGATTGGCGGATTAAGAAAGAACAAGCTAAAGAAACAAAGGAGGGAAGTGTTTTCTTTAATAGATTAGTATAAGATATTAAAGTGATTTTAAACTTATTCGTCCAATAGTATTTAAAGTAATTTTCAAAAAAGGAAAAAACGCAAGAAAATTTAGAAGTAAAGCACACGCTTCTTGAGGTGAAGTGTACAATTTTATGGAAAATTATGAAATACCAAACATATATGAATTTTTCGTACAATAATAATCAAATTGCAATTAGAATAACTAATTATAGGATAACTAATTTTAGCATTGTATACTGTCAAAACCGATTTTGCCTTTTGTGTAATTAGTCGAGATTGGAACATGATGGACCGAGGGTCGTCATCATAATATCGAGATGAGATATGAATCCAGGTTATCGAGCTCAATATTCAGGGACCGATCAATACCGAGCTCGAAGTCAATATCGAGTTCGAGTCCAAATTGAACTATGATGTGAAGTGGTGTTATCGAACTCGAGATCCAGACCAGTCGATACCGAGCTCGAGTCAATATCGAGTTCGAGATCCAGAGTTCGACCAATTCCAAGACCGACCAAGATTGAGCCAAGAGACAAAGAGCCGTTGTAGCCACACCAAAAGAGAGAATCCCGGCGGGAATTAAGGAAAAACTAATTAACTAATTATCATGGGATCCCCACTATGTAATTTTAATTATATCCAAAGTAGGATCCCTCTACTTTAAGAGGAGTGGCAATCATTTCTGTAAAGGGACATAAAACATTGAGACATCAATACACTCTCACATTTCAAAGATTATTGATATTTACACAGAAGTATAGTAGAGATTATCCTTTTTGGGCTTTGGACATTGATTCATCTTGCTTGTTTATAAATCATTCTCTACTCAATTTTGTTCGTATATCATTCCTTTTTTACAGTCAATATTCGATATATTTCTGCTTATTTTTCCGATATGTACCAAGTTATACCACGTATCTTTAGAACTATGTATAAATTCAACTCTATCCTTTTTTGGGTAAACAGTTTGGCGCCAGGATAATAATGGTTATTTGGTACGAATTTATGCAAAACACACTATTTTACACTTGATCTTGGAAGTGTCTTTGATTTCAGGTTTAAAACAACAAACTCTTGACAACGAAGATGGCCTTCAAGATGAGAAAAATAACCTGACGACCGGGGATGAAAGGCCACTCGTCGATCCCGTTGGAACTCAGGCCGCAGATCTAATCGACGTCAATTCACATGTGGCCATCGAGGCGAACCAACGTTTCGACCCCGAAAACAGCATCCATGGTAAAACTCGACCTACAGTTCGAAATAACCAAAATGTTGGAGAAGACGAGATCAACCTGCATATGATCTTCGAAATGTTACAAGATCAACAGGTAGCAATAGCTCAGTTGCAGAGCCAAACCCAGGCACCGATCAGGGCCGAGCCCGGTCTATCCCGAGAAATCACCCACGAAACGGGGCCAGCCGTAGTAAAATCAAATGAACAAAAATCGGGGACTAATCCCGAAATTATCAAGATGTTAGAGGAACTGACAAAACTAATTGAGTTAGGAGAAAAGAAGATTGAAGCAAACAACAAAAAAGTAGAAACGTATAACTCCAGGGTTGATCAGATCCCGGGGGCACCATCGGTATTGAAGAGCTTGGATTCCAAAAGATTCATACAAAATCCTTTCCCCCATAGCGCAGCTCCTAAACCGATCCCCAAGAAGTTTCGCATGCCCGAAATTCCTAAATATAATGGAACGACCGACCCCAACAAACATGTAACCACTTACACATGTGCCATTAAAGGGAACGATCTAGAAGACGACGAGATCAAATCCGTATTATTGAAGAAGTTCGGGGAAACCCTGTCAAAGGGGGCAATGATATGGTATCATAGTTTACCGCCTAACGCTATCGATTCTTTTGCTATGCTTGTAGATTCTTTCGTAAAAGCACATGCCGAATCCATAAAGGTCGAGACTAGGAAGTCGGATCTTTTCAAGGTAAAGCAAAAGGATAACGAGATGCTAAGAGAGTTTGTATCTCGTTTTCAAACAGAACAAATGGATCTACCACCGGTCACAGATGATTGGGCTGTACAAGCTTTTACTCAAGGACTGAACGAATGAAGCTCGATGGCTTCATGATAGTTGAAGAAAAATTTGGTCGAGTACTCGGCTGTTACCTGGGCTGATATGCACAATCGATATCAATAAAAGATCAGAGTTGAAAACGATCAGTTGGGTTCTGGGTCTTCTATTAAAAGGGAAATCGACCGAGAACCAAGGTCGAATAAGGTCCGATATTGGCCGTATAACGTAGATCGTAGGGGTAGAGAACCTACACGCAACTCCGTACGAGGTGAAAGGAGAAGTGATCGAGGCCAAGGGTCTCGGGGGATGATGAACAAGAATGGGTTCGATAGGCATATCGAACCTAAGGAAGAACCACGGTTATCTGAACATAACTTCAACATCGATGCATCCGCCATCGTATTGGCTGTCGGACGCATCAAAGATACTAAGTGTCCTCGACCTCTGCAGTCCGATCAAGCCCAGAGGAATCCCAATCAAATATGCAAATATCATGGAACCCATGGCCACAGAACCGAAGACTGCATGCAATTGAGAGAGGAGGTAGCCCGTTTATTCAATGAAGGGCACCTTCGAGAATATTTACGTGACCGGCCGAAAAACCATTTCAAAACAGATATTTCAATAGACAAAACGAACAAGAAGAGCCACAACACATCATTCACATAATCATCGGAGGGATCGACGTCCCTCGACCCTTCACCAGGTTCTTAAATTCCCAACATCGGAGGTAATCAAAATGGTCTATGGGGAGCAACCACCCGCAAAAGAAATATTTACCGTCGATAAAGTGATTTCGATATCCTCACTATCATCGACAAAGGGATCAGATTCGAAGGAGGAACAGGACACCAAATAGCAATCACAAACGTCAACCTCGACCCAACTAGGGAATCGGAAGACTAACGAAGATGATGGCTATGGGATCCCTCGATCCTTTGTGGTCCCCGATGATTCCGACACTACTCAATCAACGGTCAAGGAACTGGAGCAAATCACGCTAATCGAACATCTGCCCGAGCGAAAGCTATACCTGGGCACGGGGTTAAATCCCCAGCTCAGGGAAAAGCTTATTCAATTTCTTATAACTAACATGAACTGCTTCGCTTGGTCCCATCTTGACATGACAGGGATCCCACCAGAAATAACCACTCATAGATTGAGCTTGGATCCGAAATTCCATTCGGTAAAGCAAAAAATAAGGCCCTAGTCCGAGGTCAAACATGCCTTCATCAAGGACGAGGTAACCAAACTTCTTAAAATAGGATCCATTCGAGAAGTAAAATACCCCGAATTGCTAGCAAATGTGGTGTTAGTCCCTAAGAAGGGAAACAAACTTAGAATGTGTATAGATTATAAAGATCTGAACAAAGCATGCCCTAAGGATTCTTTTCTTTTGCCTAGCATCGATCGTATGATCGATGCTATAGCCGGCCATGAGACTCTCAGTTTTCATGATGCCTACTCCGGATACAACCAGATACAGATGAACCCGGAAGATCAGGAAAAGACCTCGTTTATCACTAAGTACGGTACCTACTGTTATAATGTAATTCCATTCGGTCTAAAAATTGCTGGTGCAACTTATCAACGCCTAGTAAATTGAATGTTCGAAAACCAAACAGGAAAATGAATGGAAGCTTATATTGATGACATGTTAGTTAAGTCCCTGCGAGTGGAGGACCATTTAAAGCATTTGCAGGAAACTTTCAACATATTAAAGAAGTACAATATAAAACTCAACCCCGAAAAATGTGCATTCGGAGTTGGTTCGAGCAAGTTTCTTGGTTTCATGGTATCCAATTGAGGAATCGAGATCAACCCGATAAAATCAAACCTATTGAGGATATCACGGTAGTAGATAATGTAAAGGCCGTACAAAGTTTAACGGGGAGGATAGCCGCCATGGGACGATTCATTTCGAGATCATCAGATAAGAGCCACCAATGTTTCTCACTGCTTAAGAAGAAAAACAACTTTGTATGGACTCCGGAATGCCAGCAGGCTTTGGAAGAACTGAAGCGGTATTTGTCGAACCCTCCGCTGCTTCATACGCTGAAAGTGGACGAGCAACTTTACCTGTACTTAGCCATCTCGAAGATAGCGGTAAGTGGAGTGCTAATTCGAGAAGAACGAGGTACGCAATTTTCTGTTTATTATGTCAGTCGGACCTTAGGCGAGGCCAACATTAGATATCCACACTTAGAAAAATTAGTTCTTGCTTTAATAAGAGCCTCTAGAAAGCTAAAACCATATTTCCAATCTCATCAGATACATGTTATAACAACTTATTCTCCTCAAAACATTTTGTACAAACCCGAGTTTTTGGGTCGATTGGCCAAATGGGCCATAGAAATCGGTGGGTACGATATCGAGTATTGATCCGGAACCGCGATCAAATATCAAATCTTGGCGGATTTCGTGGCTGACCTTTTGCCAGCCCTCATGCTCGAGATTGAAAGAGAGCTACTTATAAAATCGGGTACCTCTTCGGGAGTCTGGACCCTTTTCACGGACTGTACCTCAAATGCGAAGGGGTCCGAATTAGGCATTATACTAAAATCACACACAGGTAATGTAGTTAGACAGTATATCAGAACTACAAAATTAACTAACAATGAGGCTGAGTAAGAGGCCATATTGCAGGTCTCGAACTAGCTAGAAGCTTGGGAGCGGAAATCGTAGAAGCTAAGTGTGATTCCCTCCTCATGGTAAATCAAGTTAACGGGACTTTTGAAGTCCGAGAAAATTGAATGCAAAGGTACTTGGATAAATTACAGGTGACTCTACATCAATTTAAAGAACGGACTTTGCAACATGCACCTTGAGAATAGAACAACAAGGCCGACGCTCTTGCGCACTTAGGTTCATCGGTCGAAGATGACGAACTCTACTCGGGGACTGTCGTATAACTCATAAGATCGATTGTCGAAGAAGGTCATGCGATATTAACTCCACAAGTCTAACCTGGGATTAGAGAAACAAATATATAGAGTACTTTAAGAACGGGAAGCTTCCATCAGATCCAAAGGAATCAAGAGCTTTGCGCATAAAGGCAGCACGGTTCACCCTATCCGAAGATGAAACACTATATAGAAGGACGTTAGATGGACCATTGGCAATATGGTTGGGACCAGGAGATACCCATTACATCCTATGGGAAATTCGCGAAGGCATTTGTGGAAACCATTCCGGCGCCGATTCGCTGGTCCACAAAGCAATCAGAGCACGATATTATTAGACCGATATGGGCAAAGATGTGAGGGAGTTCGTTCGAAAATGCGACAAATGCCAAAGAAACGCGCTCATGAATCATCAACCCGGGGAGATGCTCCACTCGGTCCTATCTCCATGGCCTTTCATGAAATGGGGAATGGACATCGTCGGCCCCCTCCCATCGGCCCCAGGTAAAGATTAATTTATTTTGTTTATGACTGATTATGTCTCTAAATGGGTTGAAGTACAGGCTTTCGAGAAAGTCAGGGAAAAAGAAGTGATAGACTTCCGTTGGGACCATATCATATGTCGATTCGGGGTGCCAGCCGAGATTGTATTTGATAATGGAAAACAATTCTTCGACAGCAAAGTAACTAAATGTTTTGAGGATCACAAGATCAAAAGGATCCTATCAAAACCGTACCATCCCAGCGGAAACGGACAAGCCGATTCTACCAAAAAAACCATTATCCAAAATCTTAAGAAGAGATTGACCAACGCCAAGGGAAAAAGGAGAGAAATACTACTCGAGGTCTTATGGTCATATCGCACAACATCAAAATCTAGTACCGGAGCAACGCCATTCTCGTTGGTCTATGGTGCCAAAACTTTGATCCTGATTGAGGTCGAAAAACCTAGCATCAGGTTTCGATATGCTAAAAAGGAGTCGAATAACGAGACCATGAACACGAGCCTAGAATTACTGAATGAAAGACGAGAGGCTGCTCTCGTCTATTTGGCCGCCCAAAAACAGCGGATCGAAAGATACAACAATCGAAAAACCAATCTTTGACATTTCAAAATCGGGGACATAGTACTAAGGAAAGTCACCCTCAACACCCGAAATCCGAATAAAGGGACACTGGGTCCGCACTAGGAAGGGCCATATCAGGTTCTCGAAATCGTCAGAAAAGGATCCTACAAACTCAGAGTGATAAACGGCAAACAACTACCGAGCAATTGGAACGTATTGCACCTAAAATGATACTACTGCTAAGGTACGACCCTCCCATGTTCATTTATATTTCGAAATTAACCCTTGCAGGTGTTCAACTAGAAATGGGGATGGATTCTTCAACTTGAAGTCTTTAGGTTTGAAAGCATGCGTTGCACTCTTTTTTCCTTAGACCAGTTTTGTCCCAAATGGGTTTTTACCCTCGAATATATCAAGTTCGATTATCAAGTTCGATGTAAGAAAGTTACTTCATGAACACAGGATATCGATAGGAAAAATGTATAAGGGCCAAATGGTCAAAACAAACCATGCCCGCGTAGTTTGCTCGAGCCCTTGCACAAAACATGAACACATGTGCAATGACTATAAAGAGAAATTTCTTCTTTACTGATATCTCATACCTCAGAAAGTTTCCTCTACTTCATGTTCCCGATATATTATGTAAACATGCTTAAGGGCCGACCATGATCGAAGTTTGAATAATTACCCCACAAATCGGGGAGTGCCAACCAAAATATCAACGAGATCGAGCTTCATATAGCATAAGGGCTACATTAGTTCGAGTTCGAGCAAATACTCACTCGACCATTAAGCCTAAGGGCTACATTAGTTCGAGTTCGAGAAAACACTCACTCGACCATTAAGCCTAAGGTCTACCCTTTCTTCGTATTTGAGCAAGCACTCACTCGATCATTAAGATTAAGGGCTACATTAGTTCGGGTTCGAGAAAACACTCACTCGACCATTAAGCCTAAAGGCTACATTAGTTCGAGTTCGAGCAAATACTCACTCGACCATTAAGCCTAAGGGCTACATTAACTCGAGTTCGTAAACACTCACTCGACCATTAAGCCTAAGGGCTACTCTTACTTCGAGTTCGAACCAAACACTCACTCGACCACAAAGTATAAATGGCTGTTTTTCGCTTCGAGTTCGAAAAATCATTTTCACTCAACCATTAAGCTCAAGGGCTACATTGATTCGAGTTCGAACTATTGCCCCGAATCAAGCTTAAAAAGGCTACCTCAGTTCGAATTCAGACATTCACTCGAGGACTGCCTATAACAAACGATCGAGTGTAGTACTTACTATCAGCCCTTACTATCTAAATCTTGGACTTATTCAATGCTAAGGTACTTTTGACCTTTGTATAAATTAACAAAAAAAAAAAGATTCGGGAGCCATAAAAGGGAAAAGTTTTATATACATTGTACAAAGGCAACTCGGCCCGAAAGAAGTTTTTTACAAAGACCGAAAGCAGCCTCAAAAGAAATAATAACAACTACCAAAGGTCCTAAATGGCTTGATCTTCATCGGAGGCCGCGTTCTCGGTATCTTCCCTGCCTTAAGATTCGCTCGAGCTATCGGAGCCTTCGAGCCTTATTTTCCTCTGCCTTGGCAATTTCAATATCGATCCCAACATCGAAGCCCTGAGCTCTGACCTCCTCAAGAGCTTCTCTCCGATCATTCCATTTAGCATGCTTGACCATGCTCTTGGCTTTGTCTTGGTTGTCCTCAACATAGATCCTGAGCTGGGCCACTTTAGCATCAACTCTTTTATTGGCCTCGATCACCTCAGATCTGGCCACTTCAAGTTCATCAGCCAAGCTTGCTTCATCACAAATAGCCAAATCCAACCGATGTTGAAGCTCCTTCATCCTCTCGATCAGCCCCGAGGCATTTTCGTTTGCAGATCGAAGTTGGGCCTCAGACAACTCCAACTAAGCTTGAACGACTTCCTTTTTCGAGGCAGGGATATCCATATTGTTTTTAAATTCTTCCGCCTTGGCCAGTAGCCTATCTACCTGTGAGTTAAGCCGTCTGATCTGCTTGATCCTCTGCTGAACATGCAAAATCGGATCGTTAGTGGTTATCTCCAATGCATCTTCACTATCAGGGAAAATTCGAAATACCTGCTCAGCCATCTCCTCGTGCTCTTCCCGAGCTGCTATCAAATCTGCTCGAAGTTTCTCACTAAGAAGCTTGTAAGAGTCACTCTTCTCAATGAGGTTCCGAACCTCAGCCTCGTGCTCCTCTCGGACTCGGAGGAAAGCCTCGTGATGCAGCACCGAAGCCTACAAACATAGGAAAAATGTTAGAATAAATTGCATATATAAATATAAGAGAAACATCAAAGATGCCATCGAATTTACCCGATTCAGAGCATGCTGGGCCTCGTTGAAAAGGAAGGCGGGTCCTACCGCATTCATCATTGATTGATCCTCTTCGATCACCAAGGACCAAAGGTAACTAGCAACCCCTACGGGAGGAGAGAAAATTTGGGTATCTTCCGAGACGGAGAGCACTACCCTCCGCCTACGATCGGGATCAATACACGGGGCCAGGAATCGGTCCACCAGTTTCAGAACTGATGAAGACCCGGCAGACCCCGACCATGATACTTTCTTTGGTATCGCTAATCCGCCAAACCTGATAACCTCCTCTGAGGTAGCTGACTCGATCCCATCCAGAAAACTGTGGATATCGGTCGGCTCCTGAATGCTCTCGTAGGATCGACCTTCCAACATGCTAGCCTCACGAATCATAGCATCCGATATCTGTGGGGATCCAGTAATATCGACTATCTCGAGTTCGTCCCTTGAGATATATTCTGCCCCAGATGTCCTTCCCTCGGTCTCTCCCTCAACCATCTCAGCTTGAGATCGAATATTCTTGGCTTTTCCTTGTTTGGGAATCACGACCAGAAATCCCTTGTTAACCTCCGCCGATTCGGAGGATTGTTCACACAGGCTAACTCTTCTTCTTCGGGCTCATCCCTTAATCGGCAGATCGACTCCAAAGGCATGATATCGGAGCCCCCTTAGGTTTGCGAGTTCTCTTCATTGGGTTTTTCTTGTCCGAGACCGGGGAACTCGGTGCATCTTTTCTTTTCCTCTCTTTAACCTGCTTCGGGGTAGGGACCTCTTCATCACCAGATGGGGGCCTCATAACAACATCTTTCCCGTGTCCTACAAAGGAAAAAAGGAGGGTAAGTAAGTGAAGAAGATCGAGCTACAAATAAAACTGAGAAAGAGACTAACCATGGCTACGGGCCTCCCATCGACCCTTTGATAGCTCTACCCAAGCACGCTCAGAGTACGGTCTCTGCAGCACGAGACCTTCAACCCATTGCTTAAGGTCCGGGATCGGTTCCGGCATCTGAGCCACAGCTGTAACAGAAAAGACGGAGTGGATCAAGAGAATGAAAGACGGCCCTATATTAAAATGCTCGAAAGGAAGTAAATACTCATAGCTCTATATTCCATTTCTCAAGAAACGGCATGTCGGCGGCAGAAATCAGGTCCGAGGTTTTGGCTCGAACAAACCAGCCCATCCAACCACAATCACTAGTT
Organism: Nicotiana otophora; assembly: GCA_000715115.1. Classification (NCBI taxonomy): domain Eukaryota; kingdom Viridiplantae; phylum Streptophyta; class Magnoliopsida; order Solanales; family Solanaceae; genus Nicotiana; species Nicotiana otophora. Next base: position 80,351 of record AWOL01S0012190.1, on the reverse strand, counting down.
TCATCTATACTTGAGAACGACGCTTTAGTGGCTCGACGAGCTAACTTGATCAGCCCTCCTTGATAGAGTCGGGGACTATAGAGTCGGGCGCATAAGGTGATCCAGTGTAAAAAGACATCCCTCGATTTTTCTTGAGAAAAATCGGAGAAGAATCACTATTCTACAAAACGAAGGATAAATCTGGCCAAGGGTCACGTTGTATCTTTTACAAAAAGCGACGATGACTGGATCTAATGGACCCAACGTGAAAGGGTAAGTATAAACACTTAAGAACTCTTCCACGTATGTAGTAATTGATTCTTCATTTTTTTTTACCTTTTCTAGAATGTTCTTTGTGATTGAACATTGGTACCTCAAAACTGGCTCACATCGGTCCGGTACCGAAGAGGGTTTTTCAACTTTGAAATCAATGACAGTCGAGCACCCTACCGGAACGAACTCCTCGGGGCGGGGCTCCGCCGCATCCTCGCCGCCGGTAGGCCATGATGAAGAAGCGACCTCTTTCTGCGGCACCGTTTTGGAGGTTTTCGTCATTGATGAATAAAGGAAAAAGAGAATTGGGTTTGTTTGTGATATAAAGTATATGAAGCAGAAGGATTTTTGAAGAAGATACGGGAGTAGAGGAAAAGCTTTTGAGTAAAAAGTTTGGATGTGAATAAAAGTTTGAATATTTATAGGCCTGATGATGATGGTTCAGAACCAGTAGTGGCCGACCAACGACTGACAAACATTTAATGTCTTGGTAACTGGACCGAAGGGACATTTGTCGCATACGTCATAATCGGGCTCCTCACTGATATCATTGCCCACCTAGTTGGAATTCGAAAAATCATGTCGTTTCTCGCCACATTCTTCCCGAGAAACGAGGGGACTATCTATATATAGTTAAAACCGGGTTTGCCCTTCATGTAATTAGTCAAGATTGGAACATGATAGACCGAGGTTCGCCATCATAATATAAATATGAGATCTGAAGCCAGGTTATCGAGCTCAAGATTCAGGGACCGATCAATACCGCGCTTGAAGTCAATATCGAGCTCAAGTCCAAATTGAACTATGATGTGAAGTGGTGTTATCAAACTCGAGATCCAGACCAGTCGATAATGAGCTCGAGTCAATATCGAGTTCGAGATCCAGAGATCGACCAATTCAAAGACAGACCAAGATCTAGCTAAGAAACAAAGAGCCGTTATAGCCGCACCAAGAGAGAGAATCCCGGCGAGAATTAAGAAAAAACTAATTAACTAATCTATCACGGGATCCCCACTATGTATTTTTAATTATATCCAAAGTAGGATCCCTCCACTATAATAGGAGTGACTATCATTTCTGTAAAGGGACATAAAATAGTGAGACATCAATACACTCTCACATTTTAAAAGATAATTGATATTTACACAGAAGTATAGTAGAGATTATCCTTTTTGGGGCTTTGGACATTGATTTATCTTGCTTGTTTATAAATCATTCTCTACTCAATTTGGTTCGTATTTCATTCCTTTTTTACAGTCAATATTCGATATATTTCTGCTTATTTTTTCGATTTGTACCAAGTTATACCACGTATTTTTAGAACTACATATAAATTTAAATCCATCTGTTTTTCGGGTTAAACAAGCCTACAGTATACAATGACGCTGGCATTAGTCCAACTCCTCAATGTTGAGATTCAAAGAATCCACTTTTCTTTTGGATTATTGTATATGTCATTGTTTGAAGCGCACATTTGTTGAAGCGCACGGTGAAGTGATGGCTTTTCATAATACTCATTTAAGGTTCATAAATACGAAATATAAATCAGATCGGAACACATTGTTTCACTAGTCTATTCTACACCCTTCTTTCATGCATAAGCTTCTTTATGTTATAATTCCCTTTTTCAACCTAAATACTAAAACTATTATTAAATTTCATTTGTTTCTAAGTTCACGATGCTTCTAAATTTCCTGTAAAAAAAAATTGGAAAGCTTTTGCAGTTTCTCTGTACATGTACCAACCATTTTAACTAGATTTCGAGCGACATGGTAACCAAAAGTAAAAAGTGATCGAAAAACCAGAAAACATGCTTTTTTTTTTTTATGAGTAAAAACCAGAAGACATGCTTTAGCACATACATTTTACTACTTGATCACATTCATCAAGTGTAAGGCCCTAAATATTTCCTATAAGTCTGAGGCCTTAAAGCATGTTCATGAGTCGCTTAATTTCCGTTTTGCCTTCCAAATTTAGATTATGGACTAGAACCAACTTAGACGATCATGATAGTAAAAGTAGGAGGTGTATTGGATGCGATTTAGGATCTAAGAAGAGCCCTAGAACTAAGCTAAGCTGGGAACTATACAATGAGCTAAAGTTTCAAATGAGTTCGCACAAGAACCTATTTCAAATGAGTATTGCTCCCAAAGTATAATGATTTATGTGGTGAGATATATATCAAATAAAAGCTCTTTGAGTCTAGCTTCCAACGCATCAAACCGTTTATTATCTGGATATTTTTACAGAATGTTATGGCCATTTTATCGTACATTGTCCCATCTACGCACTCAGCTGCGCGCTGGGGTTGCCAGGTGCACGACAGCACATAGAAGAAAGATTTTCTGCCTCATCTGTACACCCCGCTATGCGCTGACTTGCCCAGGTGCATGACATCACACACAGGGACCCTTTAAATACCTCAAGGTCGGGAAAAGAGAGTGGCTACCTCATTTCTTTGAGCTAGGCTTGTTCTAACAAAGCAAATCGTCCTATACATCCCTCCTATGACCCAAGGTAATATTTTTGGAGTATTTTGAGTTACTTACTACTCCTAAATACTTATATTAACAAGGATTAATCTTGAAAGTCCATAGATTTCCATTCAAATTCTCATATTGGTCAAGAAAACCACAAGTTAAAATTTTCAAGAGTTTGACTGCTAGAGGAATGTATACCATCTCTAACTAATTTATGGCGATTATTTATGTAATAAATATGTGTTAGGACTTATAGGATGGTAATCGGAATCCATACGTAATCTAGGTTGTGTTGATGTTGTAGAGATTGTAAAATATTTTAATTGATGAGATTAATGGGTTGGGAGTGAATTATTGGGCATGCATGTGCTAATGGAGGTTGTGGGTTGCCGAAGGATGAGTATAAGGTGATTTATTGGTATCAAAAGGTTGTTGTTAGATGAAGAAATTTCATTGAAGGAGGAGGTGATTAATAAAAAGCCTAAATGACCTAAAGTATGGAAATGCTTACTGATATTGGTCCAATTGAATTGTGTTGATGTAGATTAAAGTTGTAAGAGTAGGGGGAGGTTTTAAGATCACTAACAAGCTTAATTGAGGTATGTTTGCCTAAAGGAGTTCATAGAATAGGATGCCATGAACTCAAACTCCAAGTATGGTTTGTTCAAGATCCTATTTCTTTTGTTTTGAATTGTCTCAAATGTTTGAATTTCCAAAAGCGTATAAACACGATTTATGTTACACTTGCCATCGTTATGCTCTCCTCTTTGAAATTTATTTCTAGTCTTTAAGCTTTCATGTACTCATGTGTTTGTAGCTATGACTTTACAATGTTTTAAATACATTTTTATGACCTTCGAAAAATTCATGGCATGTGAATAAAATGAAAGAATGAAGATGATGTGTGATCATTTTTCCCAAAAATGGAAATTATGATATATGTTCAAAAGTGACAATGAAAAGAAAGGTTTTATGAGATGTTTTAAAGAAATATTTTTGGGAGTATTATCATGTAACCGAGAAGGTATAGGTTGCAAAAACATATACCTAAAACCAGTATTGTGAAGAGTGTGAAGCGAGGAAAAGCGACAAGCCCCTTTTCGCTTAAAGCGTGAAGTGAGAAGCGAAGCGCTCGCTTTTTTGAAGTGAAGCGAAATTTTAAAAAAAATATTAAAATAAATACTGCATAGACAACACATGTAAGTGTAAGCAAATGTTCAATCCTTCAATGTAAAAACTAAAGAGTAACATCAATTAAAGCATAAAATGAGCATCCTATTCTTCTAGAAGATTGTCAAATTCTTGTATTTCGCTATCATTATTATATTGCTCGTCATCTTCTTCATCAACTAGGGACAAAGTAGCTGCTTCTTTTTTCTTTCTCTGTGAGCTTGAAACGAAAAAACAGGGCAACATTTCAAACGAAAAAACAGTGCAAGAAAATGAAGAAGAAGAAGAGGAGAAGAATGAGAAAGAAGAACTGAAGGAAAAAAATAATTCGCCAGCATTTCGCTACTATTTGGATGCTGAAACAGTGAAAGAAAAAGAAAAAGAAGAAGAAAAAGAAGAAAAAGAAGAAGAAGAAGAAGGAGGAGGAGGAAGAAGAAATCACATACCTGGATCAAACTTGATGATCTTGAAGTTGAAAAGTGTAGAAAACTTAGAACCCTAGATCGCCTCTTTCTTTCTCTGTTGCTGCTGGTCGATGATGTTTTAAAAAAAGAACAGCTTTTTTAATTAAATAGGTTAGCAACCCTGTAATACAGAGAAGCGCTCACTTCTTATGCATCGTTTCGCATCATCGCTTCTCGTTTTTAATAGGAAGCAAGCGCTTTTTTAAACCTGCTACGCTTCAGCTAACAAAAGCGTTCGATGGCTCACTTTGCTTCGCTTCTCGCTTTAAGCGAGGAAGCGCTCGCTTTTCACAACACTATTTGAAACTATACGTGATGGCGTAGGAAGACGATAGGGCATGAGTCCCTTCGCATTGTGATGAGATTATGCCTCTTAATTGGGATGAATATATTGCTAGCAAAGACACGTCGATCCATATGGTATTGTGATGAGACGAGATCGGACGCCATGCCATGTACATGGTAGTTAAATGTTCCTTTTGGTAACTAATGATCTCCCGACTAAAATGTCAATGTTTATTTGAAGGTTTTACTCATTTACACTTTTTCCTTATGTTTTAATATATCATATTAATTTCTATCGATGTTTCTTCCTATTTCCATGTGTTCTCTTCTTATGTTGATATTCCATTTCATGTGATGGTACTTAGCTTTATATATTAGTACTATTCTATATGTACTAACGTACTTTTTGCTGGGGACGGTGCATCATTAATAGATGTAGTTAGTACCTCAGCCGACGGCACAGATTCACGATAGAAGTGTACCCTCTCTTCACTTGACTGTGGTGAGCCGTACTCTACACCGGGGCCCTCATGTTGTATCTTGATCTTTTGTATATTATTTTTGGGTATAGTCGGGCCTTGTCCCCGGCATTTCTTTACCTTACTCATGACAATTTAGAGACTCCGTAGATAAATTGTGGGTCTTGTAAGTATGGAGGAATTTAAATGTTCTTTTGTCATTTTGCTTCCACTTAAAACTATTAACTTGTATCATTTTTGTCAACTATCAACAAAACTCTTTAAGTTACGAAAATTAGCACTGTGTGTTTCTATGTTTTTGGTGGTCTACTACGTATTATTTCTAGGCACTATGTAGGCTTGCTTGATTGTGTTGCCTCGATTGAGCGCCGATCCCGCTCCCAAAGGTTGGGGCGTGACATCAAGCTAACGGAATTAATCATCAACAACTATCACGGAACATAACCAATGTACCACCAATACCCCTATTTTAGACACGAAAAGAAACTCATAATGTCTCAACCAAAAACCAAGTCAATTACCACGGCATTATCACACCATCACTTCAGCAGATTGATACCATTCGTGACAAAATATTTTTCTTCACAACCCCCACCTAAAAAAAAAAAAAAACTTTATCATTTCTATCAAAATTATTAGCAGGGAAAAGCCAATTCTTGAAGGCAACTAAGTTGTAATCTTATAAATTGAAATCACAATAAAGAGGAAAGAAGCCGTACACATAAAATCTAACCATACCTTAGCTTTATTAAAAGCTTGTTCAGACTTTTGAAGAGTAAAGATTTTCTGCTTTTCATCAACTGAAACAGTCATCCTGATGGTAGTTGCAGATGGAATGCATGGGGGGAGGGGAGATGTAGAGAAAACCAATGTCGGTCTTTGACACTGAGTAAAATTCGACTGCCATAAAATCTCTGTTTACCCTTAAAATTGAATAACAATTAAACTTATAATTTTGGTTTTAAGGACACGTGATTTTACTTAATACCAATTGATAAATATAAAGTTTAATAATAGAAATGAACTATAAAGTAAAGCAAACTAGTGTTAGAATGGAACTCAGCCCTCGAGTTTGGATACCCTCGAACTGGTTGATGCAAGAACAATTAAAATATAACAAGCTGATGAGCAATAATATTGTATACGGTTAAAACCGGGCACACCCGATTTTACTATTTGACCAAGACCGAGAGGTTACATCGAAGGACGGCCTCGTAATGGAACGGACTAAATCACGAGTATAAGGTACCGAGTTCAGAATCGAGATACCTGTCGAGATCGAGTCTAGTAGCGATTGAAGCTAAATGAGACAGACATCAAGCAAGATCTAAGATAGCACAATAACAGAAAGGCGAGATATCCGTGACTAGTCGAGGATCATGGCGTAAATCTCGGAATGGATCAAATCAAAAACGGTTAATTAGCTAACCATGGAATTTTCTTCTGTAATTAGAATTATACCATAAGTGGAATTCCTCTACTATTTAGAAGGGGGTTCTAATCATTTGTAACACACATTGTTCACAGATATCAAAGAAATATAATTCTCTTTCTCGTTTATACTATTCCTCATCAGCTTGTTATATTTTAAATGTTCTTGCATCAACCAGTTCGAGGGTATCCAAACTCGAGGGCTGAGTTCCATTCTAATATTGGTTTGCTTTACTTTATAGTTCATTTCTGTTATTAATCTTCATATTTATCAATTGGTATTAAGTGAAATCACGTGTCCTTAGAACCACATTATAAGTTTAAGAATTATCCAATTTTAAGGGTAAACAGTTTAGTACCCACCGTGGGGCCAAGGATAATAGTGATTGCTTAATTTTGATTCCGATAACACACACTGATTTACACTTGTTCTCATAAGAATCTATGTTTTCAGGAAAAACATGTCAAACTCACAAGCAGCGCCTACACATGGTGACAACGGCCTCAGATTTCACATGGGAAAATGACAATATAGCCGCCCCAGGGATTGAGGCTCCTCAAGATGACCTCGAGGGAGCACCAATTGCAAATCCCATCGATGTCAGTTCACATGTCGCCCTAAATACAAATTTGGGCGTTGATCCCGAAGGTAGCGTACACAGGAAGTTCGATCAGGTGGTTGAGGTAGGCAGGGCGGAGAAGATGGTGGAGTTAGCCTCTAATTGATATTCGAAATGTTACAGGCTCAACAAGCCGCTATAGCACAACTACAAAATCAGCACCGAACACCGAATAGGATCGAACTAGAAGTCATCCACAGGACCGAGCCTGTGCCGGAAAGGTCGAACGCCAACGAATCGGGGACTGACCCCGCCATTATGAAAATGCTCGAGGAGCTCACTAAATGGATTGAATTGGGAGAAAAGAAAATCAAGGCAAATGACAAGAAAGTAAAGACATACAACTCCCCGGTTGACCAAATACCGGGGGGCACCGTCGATTCTAAAGGGTATGGATTCAAATAAATTCATACAGAAGCCTTTCCCTCTAACTGCAGCTCCGAAACCCATTCCGAAGAAATTATGAATGCCAGAAAGTTCTAAGTACAATGGGACCACCGACCCTAATGAGCATGTCACTTCTTATACATGTGTAATAAAAGGGAATGACTTGGAAGGCGATGAGATTGAATCTGTTCTACTGAAGCAATTTGGAGAAACCTTGTAGAAAGGAGCAATGATATGGTACCACAATTTGCCGTCTAATTCCATCATTCCTTCGCCATGCTTGCAGACTCCTTCGTAAAGGCACATGCCGGAGCAATAAAGGTTGCGACTAGGAAGTCGGACCTCTTCAAGGTGAAATAAAAGGACAATGAAATGTTGAGGGAATTCGTATCTCGGTTCCAGATGGAATGCATGGAACTACCACCGTTCACAGACGATTGGGCTGTTCAAATCTTTTCTCAAGGTTTGAACGAACGAAGTTCGGTGGCATCACGACAGCTAAAGCAGAATTTAATTGAATATCCAGCGGTAACCTGGGCTGATATACATAATCGGTACCAGTCAAAGATCAGGGGCGAGGATGATCAATTGGGGACCCCTTCCGGTTCCGTTTATCCAAACAGGCCTGTCGGCAGAACTCAAAGGGAAAATGGAGAGAAATATTGCCCGAAGTTCTTTAGGCATATCGAACAATGTCATATTCTAGTACGGGGGCAACACCGTTCTCTTTAGTATATGGTGCCGAAGCTCTGATCCCGGTTGAAGTCAGGGAACCTAGCGTCAGGTTTCTATATGCAAAGAAAGAGTCAAATAACGAGGTTATGAATACAAGCCTCGAATTGCTAGATGAAAAAGGAAAGTCGCCCTCGTTCGAATGGCCGCACAGAAACAGCGGATCGAAAGGTACTACAATCGAAGAGCCAATCTTTGACACTTTAAAATTGGGGACTTGGTTCTGAGGAAGGTCACCCTCAATACTCGAGGCCCAAACGAAGGAAAACTTGGCCCGAACTGGGAGGGACCGTATCAGGTCATCGATATCATTGGAAGGGAATCCAACAAACTTGGTATGATGAACGGAGAACAATTACCAAATACTTGGAACATATCACTCCTCAAATGATATTACTGCTAAGGTACGACCTTTTCCATTTTTGTTTATATTTTATACTAATCATTTGCAGGTGTTTAATCGAAGACACCAAAGGATTCTTCAAACACAAAGTCCTTAGTTCTGAAAGCACACGTTGTACTCTTTTTTCCTTAGACCGGTTTGTGTCCCAAATTGGTTTTTTCAGCGAGGATTTTAATGAGGCAACCATTGTTCGTGCTTGTCACGCCCCAAAATCGAGGAGCACGACCGGCGCTCAGCCGAGTAAACCCAATCGAGCAAGCCTGTTAGATTCTTTCTACCCAATTCCCCCATGATCAAGAAAAGACATGATTTCATAAATTATACAGTATGAAGTTCATACATACGATGGTAAATCATTTGATTAGCCATTGCGCCTTTAAGTCTCAAAAAACATATTTCTTATAGTTCGAATGGAACAAGTGATCAAACACAACATAACTAATTTAACATTCCCAATACCCATATACAACCCTCATAGTGTCTACGGAGCCTCTACAGATACAAAAAAGAGTAAAGATGGTGCCGACAACAAGGCCCCGACTATACCTCAAAGAGTGACCACAATATAAACAAAAGGTACAATACATGACCCCGGAATAAAATGGGGCTCAACGAGTCTGCTAGGAAGATGATGATGTACCACTAACTGCGATCAACACTGTCTGTTATGTAACCACCATCATCCATTTAAAGATGCATCACCCCCGGCAAAAGGGACGCTAGTATTGTCAAATAGTACTAGTATGTAAAGCTAAAACACTATCTCAATAGAATGGACAATAATACAAGGGGGACAACAGTCATGAGTTCAATAAAAGCTTCAAAACAATACTAAAACATCAAGTAAGGATCACATAAGTTCTCAAGTCAATTTCCATCTTGTTAGGTTGGGTAATCTTTAGTGCCATATGCCACAATCCATAATACCACCGTGTTCTTACACGGAGTCCGATCTCGACCCAATCGTCTAGGTCATCTCATTTGAGACATCAACCATATCCACTATTTCAATTTTCATTTCCAGCACAGGTACCACCATGTGTGCGGCATGGCGTTCGATCACGGCCCGATCGGCTAGGCCATCTCACTTGAGACATCAACCATAACCACAATTTCAATTATATCACATCATATTTCTTTCATATTCTTTCGATTCATTGGCACTGGTGATCACGATTACATAATCATTCTTGGCACTTGACCATATTTCATAATTCCAGTCCCTTTTTTCCACATTCAAATATCATTATCATAATCATTATCAATAACAATAAGGCATCCCGTTCAAGACATTAAATTCACATAACATAGCAATTTCGGAATATTAGGCACATAGAGGCTTTTCATACAATTTGGCACAACAACCTTTATTTCGATCTTGAAATGAAGTCTTAACATTTATGACACATATTTCACATTTTGAACATATCCTCAAATGGCAAGATGACATGATAAAGCATTTAGAATAATTATTGAACATATATCCTTCGACACTACCACATTAGGAATAGCCAATTCAATAATGATCAAGGTCCTACTTCAATTACATGAACACCGTGGGATTAGATTCTAAGAAGAAGGGGGTTTAGCCATACGTACCTCAATTGAGCTTCCTTAATCTCTAAAATGTTCCGGAATTCTTAGAAACTTTGATCTATTTTAGAAATATAACAAGTGGGACCAAGATTTGGAAGATGAACATGGTTTTAGCTCATTTGAGCATATTATCAAACACTAGGTGTGCATCAATATTTTAAGCCCCCTCTTTGAAGGATTACATCTTTCCCCAACCCATTCTCTACCATTTTTAGATCACAACCTCCCCACATACTTCAAGGATAATACATTCAAGACAACAACCCTCACACCCAATAATTGTCTCTCTAATTAACCCATTTTTGTAAATTTTCGAAATCGAGAGCTAAGACATAGATTCTTACCTCTCAGGAAGAAGACCTAGGTGCCTCTCTTGATAATCTTCAAGGTTTTAAGTGAGAATTGAAGAGCATATTTGATGTAGATCACTTCTCCCTCTAGGACCCTCTCTCTCACTCTATAACTATAAGAAAATATGTTCAAAATGGTCCAAGGTAGGTGTTTTAATGGAATAGGGTCGGGTTAAAAAATAGGAGAATGAATACTCTGAAATTTCGGATCAGGTTACAGACCAGGCTAGGCACGCTCTATAGCGAGCTATAGACCAGGCTAGGCACGCTCTGTAGCGAGCTATAGACCAGGCGGGGCACGCTCTGTAGCAAGATATAGACCATGCTAGGCAAGGGATATAGCACGGTCTAGCGCGCTACAGACCTGGCTAGGCGAAGGATATAGCACGGTCCAGTGCGCTACAGACCTGGATAGGTGAGGGATATAGCACGGTCTAGCACGCTACAAGCTGAGCGACGCGAGAGTGAAAAAATTTAACTCCCCAACACACTGTTCAACCCAAAAACTCCGAAAATATAATACATTAGCCTACCTTGGCACCACGAAACCTTAAATTACCTAGCAAAACTTTTCTAGTTCCTTACATTCTCCCCCACTTAGGATCATTCGTCCTCGAATAAGGAGTAGAGTCCGTCCCCAAACGCTTATCATAACTTATCTTTTTTCTCACACACCTCATTCTCCCAAATTTTACTAACTCCAAAATGTTTCAGAAATTTCGGCAGAGTCTCCTCTGTAATTGGGCGTATCCACCTATCAAAGAACCTCAGAAACCAATCCTAACAACATATACATAATCCAATGAAGCAACATAATATGAAACAACACCAATTGTGTCCTTATAAGCAATATATTACCGGAAAGGAACACCCTTAGCATAAATTGTACAAGTGACACATAATTCACAGGGAATAATTTAATAGAAACGATTACATAGCTATTCAAACAAATGAGGGTACTTCTTCTTTATTTCTTCTTCGGCCTCCCAAGTGGCCTCTTCAACCTGCCGGTTTCGCCATAACACTTTCACAGAGGCAATATCTTTATTTCTTAGCTTTCGGACTTGCCTATCAAGAATAGAAACTAGAATTTCTTCATAAGTCAACTCCACATTAATCTCAATAGTTTCAACCGAAACAATGAGTGTCAGGTCTCCAACTACTTTCTTCAACATAGACACATGAAATACTGGGTGCACTAATGTCATCTCAGGTGGTAGCTCAAGTTTGTACGCCACTGACCCATCCTCTAAATGATTCTGTATGGTCCGACATACCTCAGACTCAATTTCCCTTTTTTACCAAATCATATTACACCCTTCATGGGGGACACCTTCAAGAATACCCAATCATCTTCTTTGAACTCCAAATTCCTACGACGAACATCCGAATAGGACTTTTGATGACTCTGAGTAGTTTTCAACCGCTCCTTAATGATTTTAACTTTTTCCATAGCTTGATGCATGAGGTCTCGCCCTATCAACTCTGCTTCCCGAATTTCAAACAACCCAATGGGAGATCTACATCTCCTACCATATAAAGCGTCGAACGGTGCCATCTAAATGCTAGAGTGATATCTATTGTTATAGGCAAATTCTATAAGTGGCAAATGATCATCCCAATTACCTTTGAAGTCTAGAACTCAAGCGCGTAACATATCCTCAAGCGTCTGAATAGTCCGCTCTGTCTACCCGTCAGTTTGCGGGTGAAAGGCTGTACTAAGATTTACTTGAGTACCCAAACCTTGCTGAAATTTTTTCCAAAAATTAGCAGTGAATTGTGCTCCCCGATCAGATATGATGGAAACCGGAGTGCGATGCAGCCTGACTATTTCTTTGATATACAACTGAGCATATTGTTCCGCTGTATCGGTAACCTTAACCGGCAAGAAGTGTGCTGATTTCGTGAGTCGGTCCACAATCACCAAAATTGAGTCAAACTTATGAGGAGTACGAGGTAATCCTACCACAAAGTCCATATTAATCATTTCCTACTTCCACATTGGAATTTCTATGTTCTGTGCCAACCTACCGGGCCTTTGGTGTTTGGCCTTCACTTGCTGACAATTTGGACATCTCGCCACAAAGTCCGCTACATTCCTCTTCATATCATTCCACCAGTAGATATCCTTAATGCCACGACCCAAACTGATGGGCCGCGACGGGCACCCGATACTTTACTCAATCGAGTACCAACATAATGTATCTTTCTTATTACTTGGTCATAGGTAAGTGGGCCAGAAGGGGCGTAATAAGCTAAACAGAGTAAATATGAGGGAATTACCCGACATAGAACGACCCAACCTGATATAAAGACTTATACACGTGACATACGGGCTTATACAGACAACATGATCATTTATATACTCAAAACATAGGCCGACAAGGCCATAGTAGTATCCGTACACATGACATCTATCTACAAGCCTCTAAGAATACGCAATTGTAATAAAGGTCGGGACAGAGCCCTGCCATACCAATCAACACATGTCCTAATCATACTGTCCAAATAGAAACTCCGGGGCAAATGGAGCGCACCAACATCTTCCGCTGAGCTGATAGCATACTTGGAGGGCTCTTAACCTGTCTATCGGGACCTGCAGGCATGAAACGCAACATCCCCAGGCAAAAGGGACGTCAGTACAAATAATGTACCGAGTATGTAAGGAATGAAAATAAGTAAATAATAGATATGATAGAAACATGGAATAAAAGACTCAACATGTATGTATGAATAACTCTATGAATCATTAATATTTACAATTTCATGCATATGTATATAAATATCATACCATGCTTAGGTATATGTGTTCATAACATCATCAAGCCTCTGAGGGCATCCCATCATATCATCTCGGCTAATATGGGCAAATCATCAACGTATACCAGCTGATCAGGTGGTGGTTCGTATATAACGCCGTAACCTTTTCCCATATCTCATACACATACAATATACATATATATGCGTATATAACGCCATCTGGTCATGGGTCAATGTACATGTATAAATGAATGCAATGTATAAGAAGTACATCAATAAAGTTTCTCGGAATGTCATAAGACCATTATGCCTTTGAATCATATCATGAATTAAACTTTATCAACTTACGTATTTTCTGAGACCCATGAACAGATGATAGAATAATAATACACCTAGGAGAATCAAGAACATAGGCATCTCTAGTATTTCTATGAATAGAGTCATTTATGAAAGCTGTGTGTTTGCTCTTTTCATTTGTATCATTTGGACTATACGAAAAGGAAAGAAGGGATAGCCTTACCATACCTGAGTCGATTCTCTTGATAATCCCTCTAACACACGTCTTTTGCGAAAAACATGTAACGGCGGATCGAAGTTGGGAAAATCCGTATGATATTCCTGAGAAAGATTGTACCGTACTCTCTTAGAATATCATCTCGTGCTGCTATTACATGATAATCTCATATGAATTCTATGCTGAAAGAGACTCGTTACTTGTAGATAAAGAGATTCCAAGATAAAGAGATCCATTACTTATGAATTCTTTGATAAACTCGTATGAATTCCTTAATGAAGTGAAGATAAAGCGATTCCAAGATAAAGAGATCTGTTACTTATGAATTCTTTGATAACCTTGTATGAATTCCTTAATGAAGTAAAGATAAACAGATCTATAAAGGTGGTGAGCTCCATCAGTTCTTAGCAAGCTTAGTATCTTTATGAGATAAGGAACCTCTAAATTTGTTGGTTTTGTTGGCCCCACATTAGAAAATGATTTGGCCACCAAATTCCTTAGATGTGCCACGTACTTTTAATGACTAATGAGTCATTGCTTGGGCTTCCACGTTAGGCACCTTAAGCTTATCCAAAATGATCATTAATTAATCACTAATCTCTTGGTTAACTTGATAATCTCCCACTAACTTATAATTAACCAATTACCCACATAATTAGAAATTATCTCAAATTTCTTAAAATACTATTCACTTTTAACACACTTTGTACACCTTACTATTATGGTCATGTGGTACCCTGTATGGCAGTAGTCCATAAATACCGGGTATTATAGCTCGGACCGTATTTTATCCCAAAATGTCAACTTCGACGAAACACATTTTCTTCGATTCGCTTACCCTCTCACCTTCACGAATTTACTTATTACTTGTTTTGAAATAGCATAAAAGCTTATAATCTCAAAATAATCTCATTCCCGAACTTACGTCGAATAACTTACGACGAAACTTTAACGTACGACAATGCAGGATGTTATATCTCATTTTTGAGCTTTCATCAATTTACTTATGGCATACTTTTACGTACGAAAATATGGGGTGTAACATCATTCCCCCCTTTGGAACATTCGTCCTCAAATGTTGACTGATGCACTTATCATTTCCATAACTTATGTCTTCTTAATACTTTAGTACTCTTATTGCCATCTAGGCAACTGTGCTGTGAATAATTCCAAAGGCCAGGGCATTCCCCCCTTTAGACCTCTTTCTCACACCATGACTTGTGGTCGGAATCCTTCCAATCTCATAACTGTTGCTACATTCTATCATGCAGCCTATACGACTTTGACCTTGTAAATGTGCCTATGCGACTCTTCTCTCCTTTTTCCTCCAACTTTTAGCCAATCTCTAGGCCTCACTTTGTAAACATATGCAGAGCTTGATAAGATGTCTCTCTGGGCATCTATAGGTATACTGAAGTTCTTCGCTCGGTACTTTGTTGAACTTACAAATATTTCCATATCTTATTTCATAGATCCAGTTATCCGTTTGTATGACTTTACTGCATCTAGGTAGGTCATACTATACCATAACTCTTACATCAATTTATCGTTACTGAGGTCTGCTACCGAATTCCAGGTTACTTTCGTTGCTTATCCCATATGTATAAATTTAAGTCCTTTAATGCTTTCTTATTACTATTCATCTTAAGACTGGCAGCCTAATCTTATCTCATACTTTGTAACTTTCATCCATCCATTTTTGATTCACCTTAATATTGATCTATAATTTACCATTGATAACTTGACCTTTTATGTAATCACTAGGGCTCACATTGCATCGTGGAACATTTGAAGTTATTCTCCTGATCCACCTAGGGGCGATACGATACTATACTTCCATAACCGTACTTCATAGCATCCCAATGTGATTTATCTTACGTGGATATTTTAATCCTGTACAATTCATGAAATTCCCCTTTTTTTCTACAAATCATTACTCAATCGAAGGCCCAAACATCATCCTTTATCTATCACAATTACATCATTATTCTACTACCAGGGAAGCATTCCATCTCTTCTAAATGATATTAGTCTTGGACTCTTTTGAGTTCATTCAGGCTATACTAAGCTTTCTATAACTTAGTGAACCCATCAGCTCTCTTGTTTTCATGGTCTTAATCCCGAGAACTTATCCATTCTCGTCACCTTCTCACTCACCTTTTCTTACCTTACCCCTATCTTCATAAAACTTTGTTGCTCTACCATACTTTAGCTTACGACCTACACATATCTATTTATACTACTTGAAACCTTCTGTCAACTTGCTTACACCATAGATTTCCTTATGTTATTCTGGAACATCAAGCGAGACATCACATCGTCTCTAACTCTTCTAACTGGCTTTCTCCTAGAGCCGTTATAGAATATGGTTGTTGTACTATCTCTCTTGCACCTATGATATTAAGAGTGATCTGCTATGTTCTCAATCATGATTTCTATAATTTTCTGGGTTTAATAATCAAACTCCTGATTTACTTCGTTGATTAAACTCTTTAGTTTCATCTTCCTTCTGATCAGCCTTCATGTAGGCTTAAGCTATCTTTCGATTTGTGGCTCCTGGTATTAATTATTACTTTAGCCTTTTGTGGGCGCTATGGAATATCCATGATACAATCTTCTAACAATTCATTCCTTTGTTTATTTCCTCGGCTCAATTCTTTCTTTTAACTTATACCGGAGTCTTCTACGGCTGTATAAATGTCAATATATATGCTACATGGATAATACTCCAAAATCTTAAGTGTGTTCATTACGTAACTAACTATGGATCATTGATCGAATAATTCCTTTCGTTCCATCTCAGCTTTCTTTAAATGTAAACAATTACTTTTCCTGGTCTTTCTGCCCCTTGTTGCATGCATACTTAGCTTATCTTAGTTCCCACGCATGACAGAATTTTCGTACATCTCATATGATCTCGAATATTACTTTTTATTTTACTTTCCGTTCATTAGCCATGGTAGGTGCCACTTTCTTATGGGGTGCATACAATATTGTACTGAAACTATTTTTACATGGTCGTTTCTTCTTCAAGTTACTATGCTTAGGGGGTGCATACAATATTGTACTGAAACTATTTTTACATGACTCTTGTGAAGCTGCGAGCTTATTACATCGTATACTCGATAGAATTTGTTTTGATGTCCTTCCTCGCCTATAATTATTTGTAGTTACCTATATCCACGCCCTTGTACTTGTAGGGTTTGCTTCTGAACTGATATTTTGGTTGTCTTCCTAGTGGCATTCTATTTTGATTCCGTAATACTCATACGGTACCTTTAATTATCCTAACTCTTATCTGAATATTTCTCAAGGGTCACGATGTCATATCTACGAGACTGAATTCCCCATGTTGGGGTTCATTATGTTTATCTTGTATGATTTATTGATTTGTCTGTATCCTCTTGTCTAGCCATATCTAGACTCTTCCTGAATCAACTACTAACTGCTCATTAGTCCATTCTCATATCTATATTTCGCGTAATCTTTATTGGGTTATTTCCTTTGTCTTAACTTAAGTCTTACACTGGCTCCTTATTAATTAATAACATCTTGGGCAGGAACCCTTGCTTCCCCTCCTTGATGTCGTGTTTGCGTAATGTTCTGGAATCGTAGCATTATCTGTAGGATTTGAATAAGTGCAATCTCATCCCTTTCTCATTTTTGTCGCATTCTTCCTTTACTATTCCATAGTTACTAGAACCACTTAATTCTGACTTAATGTCACATCACTCTATATTCCCCCATTTAGGGGAGTACTAAGGTATAGTGCTACGACGATCTACCTATAGATGTTTTACCTCTTCATCTTTGGAGTCTTTTCACATCATCGATGACCTTTACTTGCCTTGCGGTAATCCTTCTGTACCAAGGATAACAAAATTTCTTACTCACAAGGGTGACACTTGGTGTAACTGGCACATACAGTCCCTTAAGCTTAACTTTGCTCACCTTGCTTGCTTTAGGGAAGCGTCTTCCTAAATGACCTTTAAAGGGTATTCTTCTGTCGTCCATTCTATTATCGCCAGAACGCAATCTCTGAATTTCTCACGATGCTGACTATTATCAAACCACTCAATCCCTAATTCATGTTTAGTTTATCTTGTTCACCAGTCCATACACATTTCTGTTACTCTGGGGTCTAACTTTTCCTTCTGGTAGTCGCGCTGGAGTCACTAACTTATTTCTTGAAATGAGGATATGACTTTATGACCTATACTCTTTTGTTGCCTCAAGGCTTGTTACCCCTCCTATTTTCCTTCACTTGACTATAGACTCTGTAATACTGTCATTTTCTTTCCTACTATTGTCATCCATGTATCACATCTTACTCATAATGCTTCATTAACTCTCTTCTTATTTCCCTGCTAGCATTTCTGTCTATCACATTATTCTAAGAACTTCAGCAAGATATTCTTTTGCTTTTAGCTCCCCTTGCTCCATCAACTGGCTCTCCGGGTTGCCTATCTTTCTCTCTCTACTAGGGACGGGAGCCACACTAAGATAATATTTATCATTCTAGGATTCCCACTGCCTATTTTCTGAATTTTTCTGAACATTCCAGTATTCATATCTAGCTGTACTATTCTAGAGTGCATCATCTGGGTGTCTCACAAGGAGATTTATTAGCACATTTGCAATACCCTTTGGAAAGTTTAACTAACGCAAATAATCCATCCACCATTTTGGGTTACTCTAACCCCAGCCAGATCATGATATCCCATCCTTCTCTTAAACTATATCTTGTTAGCTCCCATTGGGCATAATTGAGATCGGTGTGGCCAATTGTACATACCTCAGTTATTGTTAAAGGTAACTCAAAAGGCTTATATTCCTCTGCCTGAAATGTAAATACTGTCATCTTCATTAACTGGGTACCTCGTACCCTTCTTCACCTTACTTCTTTTACTTGCTGAAACTCGTGTCTACCTTCCGATTCTCTTATTCCTTTTTACCGTAAGAGTGGATAGACATTCTTACCTTAGGGATACTTATCAAGAAGCTTACACATCTTAGTACACACATGATCTGCTGAATACCTCATATTTATCCATCATAAGCATGATGCAAAAATTGAGTTCCTCTGACTCAACTCTTCCACACCTATATCTCTTACCAACCGTCTTTCTAGATGTAGGCATTGTCATATTATGAATAAGATAGAGTTTAGGAAATTGAGTTCTTACAACTGAGCTCTACCACACGATCTAGAGTAAGAAGAAAGAGTGACAGTCCTAAATGCCCTTTAGCCTCCTGCATATAAGTGTGGTGCACAACACACCCATAAACAAGACTCTACTAGACGCGACTTGTAGACTCCCTACGACAGAACTGCTCTGATATCACTTTTGTCACAACTCAAACCGATGGGCCGTGACAGGCACCCGGTACTTTACTCAACCGAGTACCAACATAATGTATCTTTCTTATTACATCATCATAGGTAAATGGGCCAGAAAGGGGCGTCATGAGATAAGCAAAGTAAGCATGAGGGAATTACCGGACATAGAATGACCCAACCTGATATAAAAACTTATACACATGACATACGTGCCTATAAGGCCAACATGATCATTTATAAACGCAAAACATAAGCCGACAAGGCCATATAAGTGTCCGTACACATGACATCTGTCTACAAGCCTCTAAGAATACGTAATTATCATAAAGGTCGGGACAAAGCCCCGCCATACCAATCCATGTCCTAATCATACTGACCAAATACTAACTTCGGGGAAAATGGAGCGCACCAACATCTTCCACTGAGCTGATAGCCTACTTGGAGGGCTCTCAACCAATCTATCGAGACCTGTGGGCATGAAATGCAGCGTCCCCAGGCAAAAGGGACCTCAGTACAAATAATGTAGCGAGTACGTAAGGAATGAAAATTAGTAAATAATAGACATGATAGAGACATGGAGTAAAAGACTCAACATGTATGTCTGAATAACATTGTGAATCATTAATATTTACAATATCATGCATATGCGTATAAATATCATACCATACTTAGGTATATTCGTTCATAACATCATCAAGCCTCTGAGGGCATCCCATCATATCATCTCGGCCACTGTGGGCAAATCATTAATATATACCAGCTGATCAGGTGGTGGTATGTATATAACGCTGTAACCTTTTTCCATATTCCATAAATATATAATATACATATATATGCGTATATAATGCCATCTGGTCATGAGTCAATGTACATATATAAATGAATGCAATGCATGAGAAATACGTCAATAAAATCTCTCGGAATGTCATAAGACCATTATGCCTTTGAATAATATCATGAAGTAAACTTTATCAACTTACGTATTTTCTGAGACCCATGAACAGATGATAGAATAATAGGACACCTGGGGAATCAAGAACATAGGCACCTCTAGTATTTCTATGAATAGAGTCATTTATGAAAGCTGTGCGTTTGCTCGTTTCATTTGTATCATTTAGATTATGCCAAAAGGAAAGAAGGGATAGCCTTAACATACCTGAGCCGATTCTCTTGACAATCCCTCTAACACACGTCTTTTGCAAAAAACATGTAACGACGGATCGAAGTAGGGATAAAGAGATTCCAAGATACTATTACATGATAATCTCGTATGAATTCCTCGTATGAATAACATCTCGTGCTGCTATTACATGATAATCTCGTATGAATTATGTGCTGAAGGAGACCCGTTACTTGTAGATAAAGAGATTCCAAGATAAACAGATCTATTACTTATGAATTCTTTGATAACCTCGTATGAATTCCATAATGAAGTGAAGATAAAGAGATTCCAAGATAAAGAGATCTGTTACTTATGAATTCTTTGATAGCCTCGTATGAATTCCTTAATGAAGTAAAGATAAAGAGATCTTTAAAAGTGGTGAGCTCCATCCATTCTTAGCAAGCTTAGCATCTTAATGAGATAAGGAACCTCAAAATTTGTTGATTTTGTGGGGCCCATATTCGGAAATGATTTGGCCACCAAATTCCTTAGATGTGCCACCTATTTTTAATGACTAATGAGTCATTGCTTGGGATGCCACGTTAGGCACCTTAAGCTTATCCAAAATCATCATTAATTAATCACTAATCTCTTGATTAACTTGATAATCTCCCACTAACCAATAATTAACCAATTACCCACATAATTAGGAATTATCTCAAATTACTTAAAATACTACTCATTTTTAACACACTTTGTACACCTTACTATTATGGTCATGTGGTACCTTGTATGGCACTAGTCCATAAATACCGGGTATTATAGATCAAATCATATTTTATTCCAAAATGTCAAACTTCGACGAAACTCATTTTCTTCGATTCGCTTACCCTCTCACCTTCACGAATTTACTTATCACTTGTTTTGAAATAGCATAAATGCTTATAATCTCAAAATAATCTCATTTCCGAACTTACGTCGATTAACCTACAGCGAAACTTTAGTGTACGACAATGCGGAATGTAATATCTTATTTCCGAACTTTTATCAATTTACTTATGGCGTACTTTTACGTACGAAAACATGGGGTGTAACACTTAAGATCATGATACATTTTCGTAGAACCCGGGTGTACGGAATACCTAGAAGTATGAGCTTCAGTCATAATTCTTTCCCGGAGACCATCCACATTTGGAACACATAGACGCCCTTGGTATCTTAGTGTACCATCATCCATGCCAAGAGAAAAGGCCATGGTCTTATGTTTATGAATACCCTCTTTTAGTTGTGCCAACAATGGATCGTTGTACTGTTTCTCCTTAACTTCCAAAACAAGTGATGATTCAGGCCTTTTTTGTACAATCACCCCTCCTTCACGAGAGTCCGCAAGACGAACTCCCAAACTAGCCAATTGATGAACTTCTTTGGCCAAAGGCCTTTGATATGCTTTCAAGTATGCTAAACTACCCATGGATTTCCTGCTAAGGGCATCTGCCACAACATTAGCCTTACCCGGATGATATAGAATATCAATATCGTAGTCCTTGAGTAACTCAAGCAATCCTTTCTGCCTCAGATTCAATTCCTTTTGTTTGAAAATATACTGAAGGATATTATGGTCCGTGAATATATCTACATGGACCCCATATAAATAATGACGCCAAATTTTCAATGCAAATACCACCGCCGCAAGTTCTAAATCGTGTGTTGGATAGTTCTTTTCCTGATTTTTGAGTTGCCTAGAAGCATAAGTTATCACCTTGCAGTGCTGCATTAATACACACACAAGCCCGATCCTTGAAGCATCACAACATACCACAAATCCATATATACCCTCTGGTAGGGTCAACACCGGTGCCATAGTCAATCTTGCTTTCAATTCCTAGAAACTTCTTTCACAAGCATCTGGCCATTGGAACTTAATTGACTTCTGCGTCAATTTAGTCAATGGAGAGGCAAGGGTAGAAAACCCCTCCATAAACTTTCTGTAATATCCAGCTAAGCCTAAGAAACTGCAAATCTCTGTTGGAGTTGTAGGCCTCGGCCAATTATTCACAGCTGCAATTTTCTGAGGATTAACCTTAATTCCCTCACTAGAGACTACATGACCCAAGAATATGACAGATTTAAGCCAAAATTCACACTTCAAAAACTTTGCATATAACTTGTGTTGATATAGGGTTTGCAGAACTACCCTGAGATGATGGGCATGGTCTTCTAGATTGCGTGAATACACAAGGATATCGTCAATAAACACTATCACAAAAGAGTCCAGGAATGGCTTGAAAACTCGATTCATAAGATCTATGAAGGCTGATGGGGCATTTCTTAGCCCAAAAGACATCAGTAGAAATTCAAAATGCCCATACCGGATCCTAAAAGCTGTTTTCGGAATATACTGCTCCCTGATCTTCATTTGGTGATACCCGAATTTTAAATCAATTTTGGAGAAGTACCTGGCACCTTGCAATTGATCAAACAAGTCATCTATCCTTGGTAGTAGGTATTTATTTTTGATTGTGACCTTGTTAGGCTGCCGATAGTCAATACACATTCTCAGTGACCCATCTTTCTTTCTTATAAAGAGAACAGGTGCACCCCAAGGCAACACACTTGGTCGGATGAAACCCTTTTCTTACAAATCTCTTAATTGTTCCTTTAGTTCCTTCAATTCTGCCGGTGCCATTCTATAGGGTGGAATAGATATAGGCTGCGTGTTTGGCATCACATCAATCCTAAAATCAATCTCCATGTCTGGAGGTATCCCAGGGAGCTTATCAGGAAAGACCTTCGGAAATTCATTCACCACTTTTACAGACTCAAGTGTATGTGTATCAGCATCGGTGTCCGTAACCCAAACCAAATGGTAAATACACCCCTCGTTGATCATCTTCATGGCCATAAGGTAAGAAAACAACCTACCTTTTGGTACCACATCATCACCCTTCCACTCAATAACTGGCTCATTTGGAAATTTGAACCGAATAGTCCTGGTTCGGCAATCAAGCTTGGCAAAACAAGAATAAAGCCAATCCATCGCCATTATCACATCAAAATCGACCATTCTCAAATAAGATAGGTCATGGTGTCCCAATCACGTAACGTGATAACACAATCCCTGTAAACCCGCGCTGCCAAAATAGACTTACAAACCAGAGTAGATACAGAAAATGACTTATGAAGCTGTTTCGGTTCTATCCCAAATTCTATTGCAACATAAGGAGTGACATATGACAAAGTAGAATCAGGATCAAGAAGAGCATATACATCATGAGATTGGACAGTCAATACACTTGTGACAACATCTGGAGAAGCCTTTGCACTCTGGCGGCCACTCATAGCATAGAAATGG
The DNA here is from genome assembly GCA_000715115.1 of Nicotiana otophora. Taxonomy (NCBI): domain Eukaryota; kingdom Viridiplantae; phylum Streptophyta; class Magnoliopsida; order Solanales; family Solanaceae; genus Nicotiana; species Nicotiana otophora. The sequence continues at coordinate 56,633 of AWOL01S0012190.1, read as the reverse complement.
CTGGGTCCTCCTAAACCCTGTGCACCACCCCTAGCTGCACCACACCCTGATGGTGCTGGAGTGCCTCGAGCTGGAGGGGGTGCAGAAAATGTAGCAGCTGCAGATTTGGATGGCTGTGCTATGCCCCTGCCCGCACCCTGGTGGGATGCACGACACTCCCTATGAAGATGACCCCTCAATCTGTACCCGTAACATACTGGCAGGTCCATGTAGCGGATTCCCAAATGCATCCTCCCACACTTCGGGCATGGGGCCCTCCGCTGCTACTGGAATCTCCCTCCGGATTGGCCTTGCTTGTGGGGTCCCCTACTACCGTGATTGGGCCTGAAATGACTCGCCTGCTACTGACTAGCCCCTGCTGGTGGTGCACTGGCTGAAGATTGAGCAAAAGACTAGGATGGCCCTGATGACCCTCCCCTGAAAGATGATCTTCCCCCACCATATGACTCTCCAAAGTTGCCCACGGACCGGGCCTTGCTGGTACCCTCTCGCTCCCTTTTGTTCTTCAACTTACGGTCCTCTAAGGCTTAAGCAAATGCTACTATTTTCCCATAGTTCATATCTGAATTCAAGGCAGCTATAGCGGCCTCATTGATAACCAAGGGGCTAAGGCCCTGCACAAACCGATGCACTCTAGCCTCCATAGTAGGCAACATTAGAATGGCATATTTTGATAGGCGCGCGAACTCCATGTGATACTCCCACACACTCCTACTCCCTTGCTTAAGATTCTCAAACTCTGCGGCACGAGCTGCCCTAGTCTCGGCCGGCAAGAAATGGTACATGAAAGCGTTAGCAAACTCGCTCCACCTCGCTGGAGGGCTCCCTTCCTCCCGAGAGTCCTCCCACAACTCAAATCAAGAATATGCCACCCCTTTCAGGCGGTAGGCGGCCAACTCCACTCCCTCCGTCTCAGTAGTGTGCATAACCTGGAGAGTCTTATGCATCTCATCAATGAGGTTCTGTGGGTCCTCCTCAAGATTAGCACCCGTGAACACCAGAGGATCCAACTAAAAAAAACTGTTCACCCTAAAACCACTAGAATCCCATGGTTGGCTAGAAGAAGTGGGTGCAACATTTGATCTCTGGGCTTGAGAAGCCACTATCTATGTTAGCATCTGGATAGCTCCCCTAAGATCAATATCAGAAACACCAGAACCGGAAGCTGGGACTGGAGGTGGAACTGGTATATCAGTTGGAGGGATCGTTGTACCTTCAGTAGGAGTAGGGACAGGTGCGGTCTGATTAGTTGTAGTAGAATCGGGCAGTGTAGTAACTGGAGGAATGTTCTCATTCCTTAGGTGCTCACCCGAATCATCAATTATAGGTCAACTGTCACTCCTAGGGTGACATTGGCTCTTTGACCAGTTCTTGCCTTCTTCTTAGGTGCCATGTACTGAAAGTTAAAGTAAAGCACGAGTTGAAGGAGAAAATATCTTACAATTAGCTTGATCGCACGATCGAGAACATGAAAGAAGGGTATTGTTCCTAAATGCCCATGTAGCATCCTAATTATAGATGTGGTCGACAACACACGGATAATAAGGACTCTACTAGACACGGCTCCGAGACATCCTAGGACACTTTAAAATCTTAGGCTATGATACCAAGTTTGTCACGGCCCAAAACCGAGGAGCACGACCGGTGCTCAGCCGAGTACACCCGGTCGAGCAAGCCTGTTATCTTTCTACCCAATTCCCCAATGATCAAGAAAAGACATGATTTCATAAATTATACAGCAGGAAGTTCATACATACGATGCTAAATCATTCAATTAGCCATTGCGCCTTTAAGTCTCAAAATACATATTTCTTATAGTTCGAATGGAACAAGTGATCAAACACGACATAACTGGTTTAACATTCCCAACATGCATATACAACCTACATAGTGTCTACGGAGCCTCTAAAGATACAAAAGAGAGTAAAGATGGTGTCAGTAACAAGGCCCCGACTATACCTCCAAAAGTGACCACAATATAAACAAACGGTACAATACATGACCCCGGAATGAAATTGGGCTCACCGAGTCCGCTGGGAAGATGATAATATACCACTAACTGCGATCTACACTATCTTCTATGTAACCACCTGCATCCATTTAAAGATACAGCGCCCCCGGCAAAAGGGACGTTAGTGCCGTCGAATAGTACTAGTATGTAAAGCTAAAACACCATCTCAATAGAATGGACAATAATACAAAGGGGAAAACAGTCATGAGTTCAATAAGAGCTTCAAAACAATACTAAAACATCAAGTAAGGATCACATAAGTTCTCAAGTCAATTTCAATCTCATTAGGTTGGGTAATCGTTAGTGCCATATGCCACAATCCACAATACCACCATGTTCTTACACGGAGTCCGATCTCGACCCGATCGGCTAGGTCATCTCATTTGAGACATCAACCATATCCACAATTGCAATTATCATTTCTAGCACAGTTACCACCATGTGTTCGGCATGGCGTCCAATCATGGCCCGATCGACTAGGCCATCTCACTTGCAAATCAACCATAACCACAATTTCAATTATCTCACATCATATTCTTTCGATTCATTGGCACTAGTGATCACGATTACAAAATCATTCTTCGCACTTGGTCGTATTTCATAATTCCAGTCCCCTTTTTCCACATACAAATATCATTATCATAATCTTTATCAACAACAATAAGGCTTCCCGTTCAAGACATTAAATTCACATAACACAACAATTTGGGAATCTTAGACACATAGAGGCTTTTCATACAATTTGGCATAACAACCTTTATTTCGATCTTGATATGTCTTAACATTTCTAACACATATTCCACATTTTGAACATATCCTCAAATAGCAAGATGACATGATGAAGCATTTAGAATAAATATTGAACATATATCCTTTGACATAACTACATTAGGAATAGCCAATTCAATAATGATCAAGGTCTTACTTCAATTATTGATCTTCCTTAATCTCTAAAATATTCCGAAATTCTTAGCAACTTTGATCTATTTTAGAAATATAACGAGTTGGACCAAGATTAGGAAGATGAACATGGTTTTAGATCATTTGAGCATATTATCAAACACTAGCTGTGCATCAATGTTTTAAGCCCCCTTTTTGAAGGATTACATCTCTCCCCAACCCATTCACTACCATTTTTAGCTCACAACCTCCCCACATACTTCAAGGATACATGCATGCAAGACAACAACCTTCACACCCAATAAATGTCTCTATAATTAACTCATTTTTGTAAATTTTTGAAATCGAGAGCTAGGACATAGATTCTTACCTCTTAGGAAGAAGACCTAGGTGCCTCTCTTTATAATCTTCAAGGTTTTAAGTGAGAATTGAAGAGCAATTTTGATGAAGATCACTTCTCCCTCTAGGACCCTCTCTCTCTCACTCTAAAAATATCAGAAAATATGTTCAAAATAGTCCAAGGTAGGTGTTTTAACGGAATAGGGTCAGGTTTAAAAATAGGAGAATAGATACTCCGAAATACCGGATCAGCCTACAGACTAGGCTAGGCACACTCTGTAGCGAGCTATAGACCAGGCTAGGCACGCTCTGTAGCGAGCTATAGACCAGGCTAGGCACGCTCTGTAGCGAGCTATAGACCAGACGAGGCATGCTCTGTAGCGAGCTATAGACCAGGCGAGGCACGCTCTGTATCGAGCTATAGACCAGGCTAGGCAAGGGATATAGCACGGTCTAGCGCGCTACACACCTGGCTAGGCTAAGAATATAGCACGGTCCAACGCGCTACAGACCTGGCTAGGCGAGGGATATAGCACGGTCTAGCGCGCTACAAGCTGGGCGACGCGAGAGTAAAATATTTCAACTCCCCAACACACTGTTCAACCCAAAAACTCCAAAAATATAATACATTAGCCTACCTTGGCACCACGAAACCTTAAATTACCTAGCAAAATTTTCCGGTTCCTTACAGTGCTAACTTAGAGCAATTCAATAGTATCCGAGGCTCCTTCAAAATCAACCTCGAATACTATGGGGCATCACCCTCGGATAGTTATAAGGAAAATACTTCGTGTCAACAGGGTCTCGATAGGTAAAGGACCAAACGATCAAATGAACCGTGTCCATGTAGATTACTCGAGCCCTAATGGCAAAACATTTACGCATGTATAATATTTTGAAAGAAGTATTTTTCCTTACCAGATGTTTCATGCCTTAGAGAAATTTATACTTTACAATTTCATACTTATGATCTATTATGGAAACTAGCTTAAGGGCCAATACCAACAGAAGTTCAAACAATTTACCCTATACTTGGGGACTGCCATCCAAAAAATCGACATGATCGAATTACTAAACCTTGAAATCGTAAGACCTTAAAAAGGCAATGCTTGATTTTATAGGTCATAGCCACCCCACTCGGGGACTGATACTTCGAACGAGTTTGAAGTATAGCAGGGAAACAAGCCTAAGGGGAAAATCCCAAACTACAGGCTACGGCCAAATTATCACGGTTCGGAGATGTCCGAATTCCATTATAAAGCAGACCTTCAAATATTCTCATAAATCGGTTAAAAAAGGCAACCCTCAGCTGAATTACTAAGGGTCTCGATAATATCGACCCTCGAAAAACCCTAAGGGGTATCGAATTGTTCGAACTCCCGGATAATTTTTCCTAAGGCATAACAAAGCAAAGGATTTCGATAACACCAATCCTCGAAAAAACTAATAGGTACAAATATATCTCGTGCTAAGCCATGACAAATTTTTATGATTAATTTTTCAACCCGAAAAAGGGGAAAAGCCATTCTTTTGAGGCCATATCGGCCAAATTCAAGAGCCTAAGGGCCATTTTATTTTTTGAGTTCGAGAAATCGTTCTTACTCAACTAAAACCTAAGGTTCACTCTACTATGAGTTCGAGCAAGTACTCACTCTATTTTCAAGACTACACTGGCCCGACTTCGGTCTAGTTGCCTAATTTCCCAAGCTTGTGAGCAAAACCTCCATAAGGCATGAAGGCATGAATGAAATAGAATTTTCACGAGGCAGAAAATAAAATAAAGACAAGTCAAAGAGAAAAAAGGTCTTTTATATATATGAAAATATTTACAAGGACCGATCAGTGTCCCGCACAAAAAATCAAAAAAGAAAAAGTCTAAGATTCCTAAATTTCCTCGAGGGTAGCTTCTTCTCCATCGAGGTCCTCCCCATTCTCGGACCCACTCTTGCTACCATCATCATCATCATCATTGAAAGAGGCCAGCGCTCTAGCATCAACTTTATTCTCTTTAGCCTTTATTATCTCGTCGGTAAGATCGAAACCTCGAGCATGGAGCTCCTCGAGGGTTTCCCTCCGAGATTGGCATTTGGTAAGTTCAGCAACCCAATGTGCTCGAGTTTGAGTGGTCTCGACTGCCTCTCTCTCTTCGACTTGAGTGGCTTCAGTATCGGACTGGTAGACGGCCACGATCGCCTCTGCCTCGGCCTTTGCCTTTTCAGCTTCAGATTTGGCATTTGCAAGTTCAGAAGCCAACCGAGCCTCGAGCTCCTCTATTCTCTTTGCCTGAGCTGAGCTCTTATCCTTCATGCCTCGATGCTAACTTTCGACCGATGACAATTGGGCTCGAGCAGCCTCTTTTTCAGCAGCAAAGCGGACCATACTTTCTTTCCACCCTAAGGTCTCCGCCTTCATCATGTTGACCCCCTCGCGGAACTGCTCGATCCTCTCGACCTTCTGTTATAGCTGTGAGATTGAAATGTTAGCCACCGTTCCCGAATCGATCCCATGAACTTTTAAGATTTTCATTACCTGCTCAATCAGGTCGGTCTGATCTTGGTGAGCCTTGGACAACTCGGCTTGGAGGTCCTTGATCTCTTCTTCTTTTTGACCACTGAGAAGTGTAAGGGCATTTTTCTCCTCTGTAAGCCCTCGGAGGTCGGCCTTACATCGGCTCAGCTCTGCTCGGGACTTTGAAAATGCCTCCTGATGGAGTGCCAAAGATTATACGGAAAAAAGAAAGAAAATTAGATAGGAAGAGAAGAAATAAACTCAGTATGATATCGACAAAGGGAGTTGAGACTCACCCGATTCAAGGCTTGTTGAGTCTCATCGAGGAGACTCGATGCTTCACTCAGGTCGGTAGCATCCTCGACCCCGATAAAGTAACCATAGAAGGAGTCCTCCCCTCCATGGGCCTCGTCTACTTCGGGAGTCCTCGTAGCTTGGGCCTCCCGAATTGCCTCCTCAGAAAACGCAGAGAGAATCGGCGAGTCTCCAATATCTATTTCCCCAAGTGAGCCACTTGGGGCGTTCTCCTCGCTACGAAGGGCCTCAGAGCCGGCCCCTTCAGACATACCCGCCTTTTGCTCAACTCAGCGGGTGGCATCTTCGATCTTCGATGAATCGGGGACTTTGCCCGAGTCCTTTTCCAAGACCCCCTCGGCTCGAATCTCCTCAACCATCACCGACTCAGCAGCCTTTGGGGCCTCAATGGTTCTTCACTCGGGCCACCGGTTCTGAGCCCTCGTCTTCATTTTCTTCTTCTTCCTCCATTAGCCGTTGAATCACATCTGCAGGCAGGGCAACAATGTCTTTCTTCGGCTTACAAACCGGATTCTTCTTAGGCTTTGGATCCTCGGAGGTTGAGGTCATTTTCCGCTTCTTATCCTTCACCGGCTTTGGAACCGGGGTTGAAGTCTCCTCCTCACCAGGTGGGGGCCTCATGATCGCATCCTTGCGTAGGCCTGTATATGAGAAAATTGAATAAGTAAAAGAAGGGAATCTTAATCAAATCATCAAATACACAAAAAGTGGGCTTACCATGATTCTTGGCCTCCCATTGGCCCTTTGCTAAATTGTGCCATGAGCGCTCGGCGTATGTAGAGGTCAAGGCCAAGTTTCGAACCCAGCTCTCGAGGTCGGGAATCGCACAGGGCATCCAAGCGACCGCTACATCATGTAAAAAGACATCAATGAGAAAAGACAAAGGAACAAATAATACATGGAAGCTAACAGTGAGATGGTACTTACGATTCATGTTCCATTTCTCAGGAAATGGCATCTTCTCGGCTAGGATTAGGTCGGAAGTCCTCACTCGAACGAACCGGCCCATCCAACCTCGATCCTTGTCCTCGTCTATGCTCGATAACAATACTTTGGTAGCCCAACGTTGGAGTTTTATTAACCTGCCTCGATAGAGGCGGGGGCTATGCAATCTGATAAGGTGATCGAGGGTAAAAGGGAGCCCCTTGACTTTTCTCACGAAGAATCGGAGCAGAATAATAGTTCGCCAAAAGAAAGGATGGATTTGGCCTAGGGTTAATTGATTTTGACGGCTATAATCAACGATGATGGGGTCGAGGGGGCCCAGCGTGAAAGGATAAGTGTAAACACTTAGAAACCCTTCCACATGGGTGGTGATGTCTTCTTCAGGGGTCGGGATCACCACCTTTTTGCCCTCCCAGTTGCAGTCTTTCTTTACCCGCTTAAGGTATCGCTCAGTTATTGAGCATATATACCTTGACATTGGCTCGCATCGACCGGGAATCGACGAGGCTTTATCGGTCATGAAATTAGAGTTTAGCGCGCACCCCGAGGAATGCATTTCTCAAGATGGGGTTCCACCAGTGTTTTCCCGCCGACCGGTTGAGAAGATGAAGCAACTTCTTTTTGTGGTACCATTTTCGATGTTTTTGCCATTTTTGTGTAAGTTTGAAGAAGAGGAAGATAATAAGACTTGACTTTTGAGAAAGGATTAACAGATAAACCTGAAGATTTGTAGAAGGGAAGAACTTAAGAGATGTAAAAGCTTTGGAGATTAGAAAGAAGTGAAAGTAAAGTTTGAATCAATGAGAAAGGGGTCTATTTATTGGATTCACGGCGACGGTTCAAAGGCACTAGTGGCCGACCACCAACTAACATTCATTAATGACTTGAGAAATTCTATCGACGGGACGTTTCGGTCACTCCCGTCGCTTACGTCATGGGGATTGCATCATGACAGGTCAAGGTAGAAAATTGAAGGCTCAATTCGTTTCTTTTCATTTCACTCCAAAACATGAAGGGACTATCTGTATACGGTTAAAACCGAGCCCACCCAATTTTACTATTTGACCGAGACCGGGAGGTTGCATCGAAGGAAAGCCTTATAACGGAACAGACTAATTCACGAGGATAAGGTACCGAGTTAAGAATCGAGGTACCTATCGAGATCGAGGCTAGTAGCGATCGAAGCCAAATGAGATAGACATCAAGCAAGATCGAAGATAGAACAATAATAGAAAGGCGAAATATCCATGACTGGTCCAGGATCATGGTATAAATCTCGGAACAGATCAAATCAGAAACGATTAATTAGATAATCATGAGATTTCTGTCATGCCCCAAAATCAGGGAGAAGTAAAGGAAAAACGTTTGGCAGCAAAATGCGCTTCTGTGGTCCATTGCGACCGCAGAACCACTATGCGGGCCGCATAATGGTCGCAGGAGAGGGTCAGTTTGGATGCCATTCTGCGATCACAGTACCAATCTGTGGTTTATTATGCGACCACAGAACAGGTCTGCGGGCCACATAGTAATCGCAGACACAGACAAATTTTTGCCGATTTTGGATACCAATTATGCGACCGATATACGGTCTGCATATCGATTATGCGATCGCAGACCTTATTTCGGAGCTCCATTTTTGGGTTTTGAAAACCCGACCCTACTTCGTTAAATACACGCTTTGGACCATTTTTGAGCTAAACTCTGATATTTTAGAGTGAGAGAGAGTTCCCTAGAGTGAGAAGGTGTTCCTCAATAATTGCTCTACAATTATTGCTCAAATTTTGGAAGATTAAGAAGGACAACTCACTAGGTCTTCATCCTAGAGGTAAGATTCTACACCCTAAACCTCAATTTCGAATTTTTTCTAGAAATGGGTAATTAGCAAGATAATGTTTGGGCATGAGAGTTGTTTATTTTACATGCATGTGTTATCAAAGGGTGTAGGAAGATTGTTGAGCTAAAAATAGTAAAGATTAGGTTGTGGGATGATTGAATCCTCCATAAAAGGACCTTGAAACCTTATGCACACCTAGTGTTTGATAAAATGCTCAAATGAGCTAGAACCCTGAGCATCTTCCTAATTTTGATTAAATTTGTTATATTTCTACAATATATTGAAGTTGCTAAGAAGCTCGATTGAGGTATGTTGTCCAAACTCTTCTCTTAGAATTGAATCCCACGATATTCATGTAAATTATGTAAGTTCCGAGTGGTTCATTATAAAATTGGCTATTCCGAGTAAGATTTGGTTGAAAGATATATGTTCAACAAGTATCCCAAATGCTTTATTTATCTTATGTTATCAATTGAGTATGTGTTAAGAGGGTTGTGCATTAAAAATGTTCGACTTCAAGTCAAGTTCAAACGAAGGCTATTATTCAGAATGTTGTGTAGAATCTCTTTGTGCCATAGATCCTTAATTGCTCACATATATACTACATGCCTTGATTTGAAATGTTATTGTTGTTGTTGATGACGTTGATGTTAGAAAGTGAAAATGTGAGCATGAAACACTAAATACGGCCAATGTGCCAAACTAGAACTAAGAATTGGAAAAGTAAATGCGGAAGCAATAACAATAAGGAATTGAACAACTAGAACTAAAGGGCAGAAAATAAAGGATGTGGGAAAATTCAAGGAAAGAATTCCAAGAACTTCCAAGAACGCAAGTTTTATAGCCTTGACAAGATCAAAGCTACAACGTCTTGATTTATTGAAGAAATCAGACGCCTTTACTTAAAAGCAAATCAAAATAATAGATTCAGATCTTGACCACTTTACGAGTAACTTGAGACAATAATTAATAAATACTATTAATCGCCTTCTAAGAATACCACAAAGGAATCAAAGATATCACAATATAGAAGTAATCTTACTACCTTGAACTATGAACTATTAAAGGTTGAAAGATAAATCGCAAAGCACGAGTAACAAAGGTTCAAAAGAACTCTCAAAATATGATATACTTAATCAACAATGAAGTCTAATGAATGAGAATAACTCCTTATTTATAGGGGTAAAAGTCCTCAAAATTAGGTAGGGGGTTGCTAAGGAATAAGAAAAGTCACAAAATTAGGTAGGGCCGGCCAAATCCCTTTGGGGAAGATTTGGGCCTTAAAACCACTAGTTTGGGCAATTGGTTTGGACTCCAATTGGTCTCCTTTACAAACACCCCCTTTTGGGCCTCTTTTAAGCTTATTTTGGGCTCTTTTGGGTGCCCTTTTGCTAGATTTTAAGGGCCGGGTTTGGGACCCAATCTTCCTCCTCTTGGACTTCAATTTGGGCCACCAAATAATTGTAAAACTTGTACAATTTATCTCCTTTGGGCTTGAGCTCGTCCTCCACAATTAAAAGCTTTTTTATTTGCACTTGAAGTGTAATGACCTTGTTTTGCAACTCTTTAGCTTGACATCTTGTTAAAGGCCATCTTTGAGATTCCAAAGCTTCATCCTTATCCTTGAATAGAGTTGAGCTTCCTAGGATGCTATCAATATAATTATGTACATTAGTGCCAATGAAATGTAAAGATATAAAAGAAGTATGAAATGTGGTTATTGATATAAAAAGGTTGATATCTCGAACAAGACAGCCTACCCGACCGGGTCGTGATCGGATACCATGTCGCACACATGGTGGTGATTGTGCTGGAAATTGTAATTGAAATGGTGATTGTAGTTGATGTCCCTAATGGATAGCCTAGCCAATCGGGTCGTGATCGGATACCATGTCGCACACATGGTGGTGATTGTGCTGGAAATTGTAATTGAAATGGTGATTGTAGTTGATGTCCCTAATGGATAGCCTAGCCAATCGGGTCGTGATCGGATACCATGTCGCACACATGGTGGTGATTGTGCTGGAAATTGTAATTGAAATGGTGATTGTAGTTGATGTCCCTAATGGATAGCCTAGCCAATCGGGTCGTGATCGGACTCCATGTTAAATACGGTGGTATTGATATTGAGAGTAATTGTGATTGATGTCTCTAATGAGATATCCTAGCCGATTGGGTCGTGATCGAACTCCCTGATGAGAGTACAGTGATATTGGTATCGTGAATAATGGTATTGTGAACAATTGTATATCGGTGCTAAGAATCACCAATCTAAAAATATGGGAATTTATGTGAAATTTGATGTTTTAGTATTGTTCAAGACTTTCATTGATTTTATGATTATTCCTCCTTGTAATATTATTTGTTCTATTGAGAGGGTGTTTAGTTATACATACTAGTACTATTCGACAGTACTAACGTCCCTTTTGCCGGGGGCGCTGCATCTTTAAATGGATGCAGGTGGTTCCACAGCAGGAGATATTGATCAGTGATAGCAGTACACTTTCTTCCCAGCTGACTTGTTAAGCCCCACTTCATCCCGGGGTCATGAGTCTTTTGTACTTTATGTATTCTGTTTGAGGTATAGCCGGGGCCTTATTGTCGGCATTTTCATTGTACTCTTCTTTATCTATAGAGGCTCTGTAAATATCATGTGGGTTGTATATTGGTACTGGGAAGTCAAACTCATTACGTTGTGTTTGAATTACTATTTCCACTTCAGATTATGAAACATGTGTGTGAGATTGAGATTTTAAATGAAGTTACTAATGGTAAGAAAGTAGTATTGTAGACATGATCACTATATTGTTTGATTAACAAAGATATATATATTCTCTTTATTCATGAAAGAGTTTGGGTAGATAAATCTAATAGTCTTGCTCGGCCGAGTCCACTCGGTTGAGCGCCGGTCGCGCTCCTCGATTTTGGGGCATGACAGAAATCCCATGATTAGCTAATTAAACATTTCTAATTTGATCCGTTTTGAGATTTATGCCATGGTCCTCGACCAGTCACGGATATCTCACCTTTTTGTAATTATGCTATCTTCGATCTTGCTCGATGTCTATCTCATTTGGCTTCGATCTCTACTAGCCTCGATCTCGATAGGTACCTCGATTCTTAACTCGGTACCTTATCCTCGTGCATTAGTCTGTTCCGTTATAAGGCTTTCCTTCGATGCAACCTCCCGGTCTCGGTCAAATAGTAAAATTGGGTGGGCTCGACTTTAACCGGATACAGATAGTCCCCTCATTTTATGGAGTAAAATGACAAGAAACGAATTGAGCCTTCGATTTTCTACCTCGACCTGTCATGACATCATCCTCGTGACGTAAGCGACGGGAGTGACCGAAACGTCCCGTCGGTATAGTTCCCCAACTCATTAATGAGTGCCAGTTGGTGGTCGGCCACTAGTGCCTTTGAACCGTCGCCGTGGATCCAATAATTAGACCCCTTTCTCATTGATTCAAACTTTACTTTCACTTCCTTCTAATCTCCAAAGCTTTTACATCACTTAAGTTCTTCCCTTCTACAAATCTTCAGGTTTATCTGTTAATCCTTTCTCAAACGTCAAGTCCTATTATCTTCCTCTTCTTCAAACTTACACAAAAATGGAAAAAACATCAAAAATTGTACCACAAAAAGAAGTTGCTTCGTCTTTTCAACCCGCCGGCGGGAAAACATCGGCGGAACCCCGTCTTGAGGAATGCATTCCTGGGGCATGCGCGCTAAACTCCGATTTCAAGACCGATAAAGCCTCGTCGATTCCTGGTCGATGTGAGCCAGTGTTGAGGTATATATGCTCGATAACTGAGGGATACCTTAAGCAGGTAAAGAAAGACTGCAACTAGGAGGGCAAAAAGGTGGTGATTTCGAGCCCCGAAGAAAACATCACCACTATGTGGAAGGGTTTCTAAGTGTTTACACTTACCCTTTCATGCTGGGCCCCCTCGACTCCGTCATCGTTGATTTTGGCCGTCAATATCAAATAACCCGAGGCCAAATCCATCCTTCCTTTTGGCGAACTGTTATTCTTCTCCGATTCTTCGTTAGCAAAGTCGAGGGGATCCCTTTCACCCTCGATCACCTTATCGAGGTGGGTTTATAAAACTCCAATGTCGGGCTACCAAAGTGTTGTTCTCGAGCATAGATGAGGACAAGGATCGAGGCTAGATGGGCTAGTTCATTCGAGTGAGGACTTCCGACCTAATCCCAGTCGAGAAGATACCATTTCCTGAGAAATTGAATATGAATCATAAGTACCGTCTCACTGTTAGCTTCCATGTATTATTTGTTCCTTTGTCTTTTCTTATTGATGTCTTTTCCATGATGTAGCGGTCGCTTGGATTCCCCGTGTGATTCCCGACCTCAAGAGTTGGGTTCAGAACCTTGCCTCGACCTCTACATACGTCGAGCGCTCATGGCTCGATTTAGCAAAGGGCCGATGGGAGGTCATGAATCATGGTAAGCCCACTTTTTATGTATTTGATGATTTGATTAAGATGCCCTTCTTCTACTTATTCAATTTTCTCGTGTACAGGCCTGGGCAAGGATGCGGTCATGAGGCCCCCGTCTGGTGAGAAGGAGACTTCGACCCCGGTTCCAAAGCCGGCGAAGGATAAGAAGAGGAAAAGGACCTCAACCTCCGAGGATCCAAAGCCTAAGAAGAATCCGGTTCGTAAGCTGAAGAAAGACACAGGTGCCCTACCTGTGGATGTGATTCAATGGATAAGGGAGGAAGAAGTAGAAGATGAAGACGATGTCTCAGAACTGGTGGCCCGAGTGAAGAAAACCATCGAGGCCCCAAAGGTCGTTAAGTCAGTGGTGGTTGAGGAGATTACGGTTCGAGCCGAGGGGGTCTTGCAAAAGGACTCGGGCAAAGTCCCCGAGTCGTTGAATATAGAAGATGCATTGTGCCAAGATGAGAAAAAGGCGGGTATGTCTGAAGGGTCCGGCTCCGAGGCCCTTCGCAGCGAGGAGAAAGCCCCAAGTGGCTCACTTAGGGCAATAGATATTGGAGACTCGCCGATTCTCCCTACGTTTTTCGAGGAGGAAATTTGGGAGGTCCAAGCTACAAGGACTCCCGAAGTAGACGGGCCCATGGAGGGGAGGAGGATGCTACCGACCTGAGTGAAGCATCGAATCTCCTCGTTGAGGCTCAACAAGCCTTGAATCGGGTGAGTCTCAACTACCTTTGTCGATGTCATACTTAGTTTATTTCTTCTATTCTTGTCTAATTTCCTTTATTTTTTCCGTATAGGCTTTGGCACTCCTTTAGGAGGCATTTTCAAAGTCCCGAGCAGAGCTGAGCCGATGTGAGGGCGACCTCCGAGGGCTTACGGAGGAGAGAAATTCCCTCAAACTTCTCAGTGGGCAAAAAGAAGAGGAGATCAAGGACCTTCGAGCTGAGTTGGCCAAGGCTTACCAAGATCAAACCGACCTGATCGACCAGGTAATGAAAATCTTAAAAGCTAATGGGCTCGATTCGGGAATGGTGGCTAACATTTTAATCTCACAGCTGCAGTAGAAGGTCGAGAGGATCAAGCAGTTCCGCGAGGGGGTCAACATGATGAAGGAGGAGACCTTGGGGTAGAAAGAAAGTATGGACCGCATTGCTACTAAAAAAGAGGCTGCTCGAGCCTAATTGTCATCGGTCGAAAGTCAGTTTCGAGGCATGAAGGAGAAGAGCTCAGCCCAGGCAAAGAAAATAGAGGAGCTCGAGGCTCGGTTGCCTTTCGAACTTGCAAAAGCCTAATCTAAAGCAGAAAAGGCAAAGGTCGAGGCAGAGCCGATCGTAGCCGTCTACTGGGCCGATGCTAAAACCGCTCAAGTCCAAGCGAGAGAGGCAGCCGAGACCGCTCAAACTCAAGCACATTGGATTGCTGAACTCGCCAAATGCCAATCTCGGAGGGAAACCCTCGAGGAGATCCATGCTCAAGGTTTCGATCTTACTGACGAGATAATAAAGGCTAAAGAGCATGAAGTTGATGCTAGAGCGCTGGCCTTTTCCGATGATGATGATGATGATGGAAGCAAGAGCAGGTTCGAGAATGGGGAAGGCCTCGATGGAGAAGAAGCTAAATGATCATTGTAAATATTTTTGTATATATAAATGATCTTTTTTCTCTTTGACTTGTCTTTATTCGATTTTCTACCTCCTGAAAATTCTATTTCATTCATGCCTTCATGCCTTATGGAGATTTTGCTCATAAGTTTGGGACTTTAGGCAACTAGACCGAAGTCAGACCAGTGTAGTCTTGAAAATCGAGTGAGTACTTGCTCGATGTCGAAGTAGAGTGACCCTTAGATTTTAGTTGAGTAGGGACGATTTCTCGAACTCCAAAAATAAAATGGCCCTTAGGCTCTTGAATTAGGCCGATACTGCCTCAAAAGAATGGCTTTTCCCCTTTTTCGACTTGAAATATTAATTATACAAATTTGTCATGCCTTAGCACGAGATAAATTTGTACCCATTAGGTATTTTGAGGATTGGTGTTATCGAAATCCTTTGCTTTGTTGTTCCTTAGCACAAAATTATCCGGGAGTTCGAATAATTCGATACCCTTTAGGGTTTTTCGAGGGTCGATATTATCGAGACCCTTAGTAATTCAGCCGAGGGTTGCCTTTTCTAATCGGTTTATGAGAATATTTGAAGGCCTATTTTATAACGAAATTCAGACGTCCCCGAACCGTGATAATTTGGCTATAGCCTTTAGTTTGGGATTTGCCCCTTAGGCTTGTTTCCCTGCTATACTTCAAACTCGTTCGAAGTGTCAGTCCCCGAGTGGGGTGGTTGTGGCCTATAAAATCAAGGATTGCCTTTTTAAGGTATTACGATTTCAAGGTTTAGTAATTCGATCATGTCGATTTTTTGGACGGCAGTCCCCATGTATAGGGTAAATTATTTGAACTTCTGTTGGTATTAGCCCTTAAGCCAGTTTCCACAATAGATCATAAGTATGAAATTGTAAAGTATAAATTTCTCTAAGGCATGAAACATCTGGTAAGGAAAAATACTTCTTTCAAAATATTATACATGCGTATATGTTTTGCCATTAGGGCTCGAGTAATCTACATGGACACGGTTCATTTGACCGTTTGGTCCTTTACCTATCGAGACCTTGTCGACACAAAGTATTTTCCTTGTAACTATCCGAGGATGATGCCCCCTCAGTATTCGCGGTTGATTGTGAAGGAGCCTCGGATAATGTTGAATTGCTCTAAATTAGCTCGAACAATGGTTGCCTCGTTAAAAACCTCGCCGGAAAAACCCATTTGGGACAAAAATTGGTTTAAGGAAAAAAGAGTGCAATACGTGCTTTCAGACCTAAGGACTTTGTGTTTGAAGAATCCTTTGGTGTCATCGATTAAACACCTGCAAATGGTTAGTATAAAATATAAACGAAAATGGAGAAAGTCGTACCTTAGCAGTAATATCGTTTGAGGAGTGATATGTTCCAACTGTTTGGTAATTGTTCGCCGTTCATCGTGCCACATTTGTAGGATCCCCTTCCGATGATATCGATGACCCGATACGGTCCCTCCCAGTTCGGGCCAAGATTTTCTTTGTTTGGGCCTCAAGTATTGAGGGTGACCTTCCTTAGAACCAAGTCCCCAATTTTAAAGTGCCGAAGATTGGCTCTTCGATTGTAGTACCTTTCAATCTGCTATTTCTGTGCGGCCATTCGAACGAGGGTGGCTTCCCGTTTTTCATCTAGCAATTCGAGGCTTGTATTCATAACCTTGTGATTTGACTCTTCCATTACATATCGAAACCTGACGCTAGATTCCCCGACTTCAACCGGGATCAAAGCTTTGACGCCATATACTAAAGAGAATGGTGTTTCCCCCGTACTGGATTTTGGCATTGTTTGATACGCCCAAAGGACTTCGGGTAATATTTCGCTCCATTTTCCCTTTGAGTTCTGCCGACGAGCCTGTTTGGATAAACGGAACCAGAAGGGGTCCCCAATTGATCATCCTCGCCCCTGATCTTTGACTGGTACCGATTATGTACATCAGCCCAGGTTACCGCTGGATATTCAATTAAATTCTACTTTAGCTGTCGTGATGCCACCGAACTTTGTTCATTCAAACCTTGAGTAAAGACTTGAACAGCCCAATCGTTTGTGACCGGTGGTAGTTCCATGCGTTCCATTTGGAACAGAGATACGAATTCCCTCAACATTTCGTTGTCCTGTTGTTTCACCTTGAAGAGGTTCGACTTCCTAGTCGCAATCTTTATTGCTCTGGCATGTGCCTATACGAAGGGGTCTGCAAGCATTGGGAAGGAATGATAGAATTAGGCGGCAAATTGTGGTATCATATAATTGCTCCTTTCGACAAGGTTTCTCCAAATTGCTTCAGTAGAACAGATTCAATCTCATCTTCTTCCAAGTCATTCCCTTTTATTGCGCATGTATAAGAAGTGACATGCTCATTAGGGTCGGTGGTCCCATTGTACTTAGGAATTTCTGGCATTCGAAATTTCTTCGGAATGGGTTTCGGAGCCGCACTTGGAGGGAAAGGCTTATGTACGAATTTCTTTGAATCCATACCCTTTAGAATCGGCGGTGCCCTCGGTATTTGATCAACCCGGGAGTTATATATCTCTACTTTCTTGTCATTTGCCTCGATTTCTTTTCTCCCGATTCAATCCGTTTAGTGAGCTCCTCGAGCATTTTCATAATGGCGGGGTCAGTCCCCGATTTATTGGCATTCGACCTTTCCGGCACAGGCTCGGTCCTGTGGAAGACTTCTGGTTCGATCCTACTCGGTGTTCGGTGCTGATTTTATAGTTGTGCTATGGCGGCTTGTTGAGCCTGTAGTATTTCGAATATCAATTGGAGGCTAACTCCACCATCTTCTCCGCCCTGTGTACCTCGACCACCTGATCGAACTTCCATAAGTACGCTACATTCGGGATCAACATTCAAATTTGCATTTTGGGTGACATGTGAGCTGACATCTATCAGATTTGAAGTTGGTGCTCCCTCGAGGTCAGCCTGAGGCGCCTCGATCCCTGGGGCGGCTATATTGTCATTTTCCCCGTAAAATCCGAGGCCGTTGTCACCATGTGTAGGCGCTGCTTGTGAGTTTGACATGTTTATCCTAAAAAAAGATTCTTACAAGAACAAGTGTAAAGCAGTGTATGTTATCGTAATCAGTATTAAGCAATCACTATTATCCTTGGCCCTACAGTGGGCGCCAAACTATGTTACCCTTAAAATTGGATAACAATTAAATTTATAATGTGTTTCTAAGGACACGTGATTTCACTTAATACTAATTGATAAATATGAAGATTAATAACAGAAAAAACTATAAAGTAAAGCAAACCGGTGTTAGAATGAAACTCATCCCTCGAGTTTGGATACCCTCGAACTGGTTGATGCAAGAACAATTAAAATATAACAAGCTGATGAGCAATAGTATAAACGAGAAAGAGAATTATATTGCTTTGATATCTGTGAACAATGTGTGTTACAAATGATTAGAATCCCGCTTTAAATAGTATAGGAATTCCACTTATAGTATAATTCTTATTACAGAAGAAAATCCCATGATTAGTTAATTAACCGTTTCTGATTTGATCTGTTCCGAGATTTACGCCATGATCCTCGACAAGTCACGGATATCTCGCCTTCTGTTGTTGTGCTATCTTCGATCGTGCTCGATGTCTGTCTCATTTGGCTTCGATCGCTATTAGCCTCGATTTCGACAGGTACCTCGATTCTCAACTCGGTACCTTATCCTCGTGATTTAGTCTGTTCTGTTACGAGGCCGTCCTTCGATGCAACCTCTCAGTCCCAGTCAAATAATAAAATCTGGTCGGCTCGATTTTAACCGTATACAATCTCAACGCCACTTGAAGCGGCCATTTGTCTACTGACTCTTCCTTTGGTTAGCTACTGCTATGACTTTGTCTTCTTAAACCTCTATTTTTTAAAAGTGGAATTTTCTTGGCTTGGGAATGAAGATAAGAAATGAAGTTAAAGGAAATCCAAAAGAAAATAGAAAGTGACAAAAGGAAGTAAAAAGTGTTGGTAAATTGTTGCTGGCTCATTTTTGGTCATATTCATCGACGATCCCTCAAATTTGGCATAATTTTTCATTTGGCACCTTATTTTTCCGTTGTACCTATTTATCAACTCATATTATTCGAACTTTACCAATTAAACATAAATGTTACAGCTCGGCATCTACAATTGTGTTTAAATCTCTATCTTGTGATTCTTTTGACGTTACAAACCAAAACCAATAAAAAAAACTACATGCTAGTAGAAAGAAGAAGTAAATATGAGCTTTTCCCTTGTTGCCATATGGTGATCTATTTTCTCTTCACCTTCCGCTTACCTCCTCAACTTTCTAAATTTTTAAGAGAGTTGAAATCTTATGTCAATTTTTAAGATAAAAGTGTTAAGAATGGAGTAGGAGGGACACTTTTATGATTAGTATTAATGACATAATTTTTAAAAATCTCAAAATTTTCTTATTTACATAAGTTCCCCCTCCTCATTAACCCAATATTCCTCCTCCCGCTCCTCCTCTTCCCGCCACTCCTACTCCTCTTGTTCCTCCATCTTGAAACACTCCTCTATATCCTCCCGCCACTCCTTATCCTCAAACATTTAGGGAGATGTTTTAAAACATTTGTGAGATGTTTCAAACATCTAGTGAGATGTTTCACCAGATTTTCTCATTTTTTTCTTTTTCTCTCGCGTTTCAAACTACTAGAAAAAAATAAAGAAGCGGAAGCAATATCATGAAAGATGTTTCAAACATCCTGGGAATGTTTTAAACATCTCGAAATATTTTGCAGAATACTCATCCTGGGGATGTATCAAAATATTTTGAGGAGTATTTTGCAAAATACTCACTTTGTAAAATTTTATATTTTTCTCTTTGTCTGGCATATTTTAAACCACTAGAAAAAAAAAGGAAAAAGAAGAAGAAGATGATGAAAATGAGATGAAGAGGGAGAAGGAAAAAAAAAGACAAGGAAGAAAATGAAGAAGAATAAGATGACAGAGACGAAGCATCAGCAGCAGTAACAACGAAAGTTGAAGAGAAATGAGAAAATAAAGAAGAGGAATAAGAGAATGAGGAAGAGAAAGAAGAAATAAGAAAGAAGAAAGAAAAAAGAAGAAAGAAAGAATGAGAATAAGAAAAAGTAGAGAGGAGAAAGAATAGGGAATGAAATTTTAAAATAATTTGAATGGGCGTGGGTCTTTTAAAATATTTAAAAATTTTAATACTTATCCACAACTTTTCTAATTTTTAATCTAACCCTTGAACCCCTTTAATCACCCTTCTTTTGTTAACAAAATAATGTATCTCAACTTCTTACACAAGACTTCAAAAGTCTTTTTTAACTCATTCTTCCAACTTTTTTCCTCCCATTTGTTTTCTTTTTTAAAATGTGCGCCAAAATTTGGAAATATATTTACAAAATTATTAATTCTTTACAGAAAAATTCGCATTTAGTCATCCATAATCACAAAAAGTAAAGGAATGCAAATTTCAAAAAAGGCTACCTTCGGGTGTACGATATCTATCCATAATCTGATTTAGACCCCATAAACACTGCTGAGAGTTTACTTAGATGGCTGCTCAAGTTAGTACTAAAAGTGTGCAATTTAGGGTGAAAGAAAAAACAACTCCTAAATGCTAACAACTTGTTTGGATAGTTGTTACATATCGTTTCATAATGTATCATATCGTATTGTGTTGTATTGTATTGTATTGTATTGTATTGTACTGTATCATTTGATTAATATAATGTTTGGATAGATTGTATCGTTTGACGTTGTTTCATGATATCACGCATCATCTATATGAAGAATAAACTTATAATATTATAAAGAAAAATTATGATACGGGATAAAATTATTATATAATAAGGTAGGGTAAATGATAAAATAAAATTATTTAATAATAATGAAGAGTGAGATGAGAGAAAAAGACAGGTAACGACGCGACTATACCAAATCGGTCGTTACATAAAGTGGCATATTTTGTCATTACGTAACGACGTATTTATCGATACGATACAATAAAATTTAAGTAACAATCAAAACAAATATTATATTTAAAGTAATAATACGATACAATACAATATGTAACAACCATCCAAACAAGATGTAAACGCTCAAGCTCGACAACGAGGGATACAAATGTCGTGCTTCTAAGCGCTATAGAGAATAATATTCTATCTTAGAGTAATAGGAGGTGATATATAGAGGGTCATTGGTGGCTTGATGTTAGTGATTAGGTGAGAGATGAAGGTGAGAGGGTGGTGGAGTGTAAAGTCCGGAAAATTATTTCTAAGTATTATGTTCTCGCTCAAGCTCTAAGTTGGACACAAAGGTATTTGAAAACTTTCACGGGTGAATATAGATGTTTGGAGGAGAAAAAAAGTAGTTTGAAACAAGTTGGAATTGTTTAAGGAAGAAGATGATCATTGTCGCACATGCCCTAACTTAAGACGATCATATCTCCCAGTAGAAAATGAATTGAATTATGACCTATATATGTAATTAAAGCTCTGCGAGTTTAATTTCTAACACTACAAACCATATTTGTCATTTGGACATTCCTACGAGTAGCCACGACGACACATGGAAGGGGGCCAAGGACACACACACCTAAGCCAAAAACTGCACAAGTTGTGCATGTCCATGCATAGAAGACGTGGCCTTTCCGGCAAGAAAGACAAGGAAAAAAGGAAGGGATCTGACCATGCGTTTGCACGCTACACATGGCCACACATAGGGTGGCTACGTGTTGGCACACATAGCTACGTGTGGCCACGCATAAACCTTGCCTAAGTATTAAAAGAGACAGAGGAAAGAGAAAATAACTTCATTCTTCAAAGATAAGGCATTATCTCTCAATCCCAAGTCATCCAAGAGTTTCTATACTACATAAGGTGCGTTTTAATGCAATTAAAGTTAAATTACTACTTCCAAACATCGATTCTAACAAGATTATATCTTGGAATCACTAGATTTTCAACAAGTATTCAAGAACAGGGTTTTCCTCCAACTTAGGATTTCGCGATTCAAGTTAAACTCCGCAATTTGCTTTCAACTACGATTATTAGGGAAGATTTTGGTTGATAACAGTTCCTATAATATACTACAAAAACATAGATTAAGTACAAACTTTGGAAAATTGAGAAGAATGAAACCTAGGGCTTCTAAAGCTTGAAATTTTGAAACATTTAGAATTCATTCTTGAATTTCAAATGTAGAGATTGGTTTGGTGAATTAAATCCCTTGGATTTGAGTGACCAAAGTATTTGAAAGTAATAATCAAGGTGAGTTGAGATAATACTTTTACTAAAGTTGTCTTACAAAGACCATGTCACATATTATTGTTAAATCTTATAGAATGTCAATGTGCATTTTGATTGGAGTGAGCGGGATCACATTATCCGTTAGAACTATAGAAATGTATTTAAGGGATTATCCTGTTTAATATTACAAGAAAGGTTCATTATTGTTACACCCCATATTATCGTACGTAAGAGTATGCCGTAAGTCAATTGATATAAGGTAAAAAATGAGATCATTCTTGAAAGTATATAAAGCAAGTTAATTATATTACCTTGGGGGTTACAAATATTTAAGATCATGAATAACTAGTACCGAGAGGGTTAGAAGGCTTAGACGCTAAACAAATTGAAGAAACTAAGTTTTGTCGAAAGACGACAAGTTGGAAATGTTATAACATGTACTTTTGGGGTGAGACCAGGGTGATTAACATGATAAGAAGGTTATGTTATTAGTTATTTTAGTTGTATGATAGTCGTGTGTTACGTTTTAAAGTCAAGCGAGTTGTGGAACAAAAGTTGGAAAATATCATTACAAGTTACATTCATAAATGTGCTGAAAGATATGTCAAATGTAGCAGAGTTTTTCTCATAATATAATAATAGTTACGGGGTGATCCATATATCAAATTGAATATCTACGAGTCTAGTTTCCAACACATTAAACCGTTCATAGATACAATATTATAGTAGAGAGGTATTTGTGTTTTCGCGAGACTGCGCAAGCAGCTCTCTATGGGATCCACTTAGGCGGTTGAGATATCTTGATATATATGTGACACCTAAGCCCCATTTTAACTCATTCTTTTTCATTATCCTTATACCCTAGACACCTAAAAACTTTCTCTCAAAGGTCTCTCATGGTCCAAGACCCAAACCAAGGGCAAATAACACAAATCAAGTGTCGGAAATCCTTTGGTGCTGGTGAGGTTTTTTGTTCTACTTGTGGTTGCTGATTTTGGTGTGATTCCAGCTCGTGTGGGGGGGTTGTTTAAAGTGGTTAAAGTTCTGTAAAATACTTTCTCAAGGTTTTCATATCAACCTCAGGTGATTTCAAGTCTTCCAAAGTGATTCTAGTGCTGAGAAATCCGAATTGATTGCTAGTTGTAACGACCCGATCGGTTGTTTTCAGCTTTAGCGTTCCATTAGAAGCTTTAAGTTGGTTTCGGTTTTCGAGCGATTTAGAATTGAATTGGAAGAAAGATTCTCGTTTTAGAAGCTTTAAGTTGGAAGAGTTGACCAAGATTTAACTTTTGGATAAACGGACTCGGAATCAAGGTTTAATTATTCCAATAATTTTGTATGATGATTTTGGACATGTCCACAAAGTTTGGTTAAATTCCGATGAGTTTTGGATAAGTTTGTGTTGTATGGTGATTGTTTTTAGTTTCGACATTGATTTGAGCATAAATATCACCACATTGAGCAAACAACATTTGATTTGTGTTTCAACTAAACCATTATATCCGTATCATAATTTTGGAATCATAGAAACTGAAATCATCAAGTTTCGACATCGTATGATGAATTATGGTCACTTTACTAAGAATTGGGCTGTCATATATTTCAGATTAATTACGAAATTGCTATTGAATTCGTATTTAAAAATCTGCACTATTTCCAAATATTAAAACCAACATATCTCCTTTATTATAAGGTCAAATAGATTGATTCAGAAACTTGACTTGACTGTAATTTCATGAGGAATCCATTGGAGGCATCAAAAGCCAGTTTTTCAGGATCGTTTGGCATAAGAAATAAAGCAGAACAGCTGGGCATTTTTGGCTATTAATGTTGTTGGAGTTTTTCTCATCTTGAAAGTTTGACATTGGGAGAATTCAAGAATGTTCTTCAAGTTTTTTCAATGGAGTAAGGTCTAAACCATAACCTAAATATTTTCCTTTGATTCATTACCTTTTTTTAAGCTTTAATCCATGATTTTAATTGAAAACCAATCTAATTCTTTAAATCAAGACCTAGGGTTATGTCCTAAATTTTAAAAAATAAAAAACGAGTTAGAGGCATTTATTTCTCGATTCCTTTTGGGGTTTTATTCTCCTATATTAGGGGAACAACATACTCGAATTTGGCGAGTTTTGGAGCAGTATTTCGAGAGATATAGGACCCAACTAGTGTGGGTTGAAATCTTGGGTTATGAACACCCAAGAGCGATGTTTAGGCGAATTGGTTGAGCTATTTGACTCCGATTGAGTCCATTTTCATTCGTATGAGCTTGTATTGATTCGGGATTCGCTCGAGTAGCTTGGATTCGGAATCCAAGGCAAGCATGGCATTGACGTTTTGGTTGACTTTGGACTTTTAATTAAAGATTCTACCATTATCGATTAGATTTGTTTCCTTTGGTATTAGTTGATATTCTTGAGTTGCTTTTGGCTAGTTTCGAGCCGTTCATAGGTCGGTACGTGTAGGATAGCATTTCTAGAGTATTGTTTGGGTTGCTCGATATTGGATTCGGCTTGTTCGAGGTAAGTAACACTTCTAAACTTGGTGCTGAGGGTATGAATCCCAGAACATACGTATTATGTGTTTGGTGTTGAGATGATGGCGTGTGGGTGTGCACAGTGTGAATTATGACTCAGTTGATTTTGTGATACTGTGTAGTTACCTAATCTTGTTTCTATCCATGAAATTTCTACGTGTTAGAGAAATTGAGTTGTGCATCATGTTAGAAATCATGTTTAGCCTATATGCTTATTCTATTGGGACCCACTGAGGTCATATCTGCTATTGAGTTATTTTCTTAAATTGCAATTATATACTCAATCATATTCATTCATTCGCATATCATATCTCAGTCTATGTTATCTTTTGTTGTCACATCATGTTATCATTGTTTGGGTTGATTGATATGAGATTTGCAAGCCCGAGAGGCTGGAGAGATTGATGACTAAGTTGGGGCCTACCTAAGATCCGCGTTGTGAGATATATTATGGATTGGGCTGCATGCCGCAGCAGGCCATATTGACTTTATATATATTATTATTATATGGATCGTGTTGCACGCCGCAGCATACCTTATAGGCTTTATTATAATTGATGGGATCAGGCTGCATGCTGCATCATGTTTCATTGATTCATAATGGGATCGGGCTGCACGTAGCAGCAGGACATGTTGGCTTATATTAGTGCTTGGGCAGGATTTGCCACTCCGAATTCTGACATACCAGTAGTGAGCGTAGATACCGTACAATATTGAGTGTCTGAGTGTGCTGAGTGATTGAGAGTGATGAGTGGGAGTGCGAGATAGTGAGATTGAGTACTATGAGAGTGTGAGTACATGCGTTCATCACTCTTATGCATTGCATTTGACATGCATACTTGACATACATGCATAGAGATGCATTTCCTCATGCTACACGGTTTTGTGACATTCATGATTTCATATGCACATTGATATGTAGGCATAGAGATGTACTTTCCTCATGCCATCTGAAAATGGAATATCTTATTTGTTGTTGAATGTTTTTGGAAAAATCAAAGTTTTCTAATTTACTTATATTTTTGTGATTTTGGTAAAAGATTTGGGTTTTACTGTTATACCTGAAAAGCATGCCTATTTTTCCATAACTGTGAACGAGCTGATCATCATATCCTTGAGTTATTACTTATGATGCTTTTATTATAGTGTTACGAGTTGTTCTTGGATATTGGTGTTGCACTCTGACTGTTGTCCAAGCTCGTCACTGCTTTAAACCTAAGCTTAGGTTTGTTACTTATTGAGTACATGGGGTCGGTTGTACTCATACTACCCTTCTGCACCTTGCGTGCAGATTTTGGAGGTGATGTTGCTGCGAGTGGTGGGAGCTGGCATTGAAGATGTACCTGCGTTCCGGTTAAAGCTGCCTCTTGTTCTTGGAAGCTTTAGAGAAATAAATCTTTTTATGTACGTTTCGAACAAATGGCGTATTTAATTCATACCAGCTTTTTAAACTCTAAGTTTTAGAAGCTCATGATTTGTACTACTAGTCCGTGGGAAATTGTATAAAATTCAGTTATTTCATTTTTGACTCTTATCATTATCATTATTTTTTGATTTATTGTTAATTGGCTTATCTAAGGGTTGGCTTAGGTGCCATCACGGCTAGTTGAAATTTTGGGTCGTGACAAGTTGATTTCAAAGCTCTAGGTTCATAAGTTCTACGAGTCATGAGCAAGTATCTAGTAAAGTCTTGCGGATCGGTATGATGACGTCCATACCTATCTTCGAGAGGCTACAGGGCATTTAGGATAAATTTTTCATATTTCTTTCCTTATCGTGCGACATTGATTTGGCTTGAAGCGTATCTCTTTGAATTTCTTCCACTCACTCGTATGTGCATGTGAGCGCCCGGTATCAGTTGTACATCGATGGCTTATGGATTCCATGGATGAGGTGCGAGATGTGTTTTCTATGTTTTGGTAATGGGCTAGTCTGGAGGACTTGAGGCCCGATTTGGACCATAGCTTAGGCTTGATAGTTTTAGTTGTGTGGGCATGTGCTTTTGAAATCTATGTACAATCGTGTCCCTATGAGTGGGATTGGTGGCTCGGTGAGTGGTTGGATGGCTATATGATGAGTAGGATGTGACTGCGGGATGTGTCCATATGGTTTGAATGTGACGGTAAGAGTTTGCTTGAGATGTGAAAAAGACTATTGGATGCTCATTTTTGTGGATGTGTCATACAGTCTTGAGTTATAAAGGTTTTTGAGAGATTCTTTTGTGTTATTTCATTTGTGGAATATAGTAGATTTTCATGTCTTGTTGATGGGTTCAGACTCAGGAAGATTAAATGATTGCCTAGTAGTTCTGGCTGTGAAAGGGTATAGAGAGATGTCAGTTTGAAGCTAAGGAGGTGGGTTATCACCTGCGGGGCAATCTACGGATGTGTGCTCCTTATGATGTTGTGTGGAGGCTTTCATTTCTACCAGTGGGTATAGGTGTTGCAATTTGAGTTTGGATTAGTTGACAAAGTTGACCTGACTGTCATGAGGATGAATGCGAGCTTAACAGATGATTTGATGTATTATATGGTTTGTGTTACATGAGCTTATGAAGAATTTAGTTGAATCTCACTGAGGTATTATGCAGTAATAGAGTATGGGCATTGTGAGTTATCGAGTGTTTTTATCTATGACTTTGAGCCAAGTGGGGGAGTCTGCTATCGATAATTTAATTGCATGGTTACGTGTTGTATTGGTTTCGGTCTGAGGCATACTTGTGGATTGGTTATGACTTGCAGAGGTTGGTTTTAAGGATGACTTAAGAAAAAACAATTCTGGATGCATGGTGTATTACACTATATGGGTATATGGGAATCATGGGATGATTGAGTTGTTATTCATGAAGGATGTAGTGCGCATGAAGTAGGAACTTGCTCTGTTGCATTAAGGCGAGGTTACTTCTTTGGGTGTTCTCGTGCTAATTGGGCACATGTCGTTCGACCCAGTTGGGCGGTGCAATTGAGATTTGAGTAGAGTGGATGACTCTCGAGAAGGTTCTAATGGATTCAAGATTTACATGTAGCAATTGAGAATTTTTTGGATTTGTATATGGCTAGAATATGAGATTTACATTGGATGGTGCTGAGACTCGCGCTATTTCTATATCATTATGGATTTTACATTTTAGTATCAGGAGGGTGAAGGAAACATCTTTAGATTCACAGAAGGTCTCTTCAGAGTGGGTGTCTCCGTTGTTGTACTTTTGGGGTGCTTAAGAGGGAATACAATGGCTTATATTCCTTAGGGCGGTGTGGTTTTATGCTAGGATCTCTTGTGGTGAGCATTAGGTAAGAATCATGGTGCTCTGGCAAGGAGAAGTGCAACTTGAGGGTAATTTGGAAGGAACTCGGAGAAAAAGGACAGCTTGGTAGTAGGTTAGATCAGCACGGTAGTGAATATGATTTGTTCTTTGGGTACTTATGATGTGGTGAGTCTCTACAGGTGTTTTGTGTCAATACTCTTAGGTTTGGCGACCTACGTGGCTTGGTTGAGTTAGAGAAATTCAGTTCTGATGGCTTGGTTATGTGCAAATGGGTTTCGAAGAGTTCTCTATGGTTTCTACCACGGTTTGAGATGGATATTTCCTACCAGCGTAAGGAGCATGTTGCGTATTATTATTTTCTCCTGGATGGGATTAAATGGAAAATTTCTGACTGATCGAATATGTATTTTGCTAGTGACTCAGAGTTGATTGTTAGATTCTCGTGCTTTTCATATGATGGCATGATAGATGCATTGTGTTGTGTTGGATTGATATTTGTTTGTACAAGGTCACGATTCAGTTTTGAAGGGAAGGTCATGAATTCTTAGACAACATGGATGGTTTCAGATCACTAGACGAATGCTATTACTACTTGGTATTGCCTGAGAAGGGTGCGCATTTCAGAAGGCGCACAATGTTTTGCCTTACGGATGCTTCATTAGTAATGCGGTACTCACCTGGTTGATCGACTACTGATGTTCAAATTTTTCTATGTGGCATGAAAGAATTATAGAAGTATTTCTCATGGGAATGATTATGTATGAGAGATTTGTTAGTCATTCAAGTGGTGGAGTTGGGATCAACTATGGTGATTCATATGTTCTATGGATTTAGAGACTGGGAGTTATCAGAAGTAGCTTGTTTCAGGGTTGTGTATTGTGAAGATGTCGCCAAAGTTAGTTAGATGGTAGTACATGCTATGGTTAGGTCATTGTGGATTTTTGGAGAGCCATTTATCCATTTGGGGATGACCGGAGTTGATTTGGGGGCCCATAGGTAGGCCCAATGAGGATGTGTATTTTACACCGGGTCGAATTTGTTGAGTCAACACCGTTATTGCTAAAAGATGTGTCATTCAGTTAGAGTTGAGCTTGTTTGTGTTCTGATATGTTCTATGTGTTACTCTTCTATGCTATGAGGGGTTGTGATTTGTTGGTTATATGAACACCCGATGCGGTTCTGTTTGGGCCTTGTAGCGGAATTCGAGCGAAATGGTTATTGTGGTGTTGAATGTTGATTGCTCCTTGGTTATGGTCTTTTAGAGCTCTAGTACGTTCTGTATACGGTGCATAGATGCAATAATCAAGTCATCTAATGAGTTTCGGATGTTGGGGATTTGGGTTTTAAGGTTTATGGACTAAGGTTGAAGTAAGGATACTCTGTTAAGTGGTGTTGCCGGGCTTATATAGATTGGGGTGACGTGGGATCACCCATGGTTATGTGTATGGTCAGGGTATATGGCAATTTGATAGCTTCGGAACGACTCTTGGCACGTTCGGGGACGAACGTATATTTAAGTAGGGGAGAATGTAAAGACCCGACCGGTCATTTTGAGCTTTAGTGTTCCATTCGGTGGTTTGAGACTTTGAGTAGCTTCATATTATGTATTATGACTTGCGTGTATGGTTGGTTTTGATTTTCGAGCGGTTCAGGATTGATTTGGAAGAATGATTTTTATTTTAGAAGCTTTAAGTTGGAAGAGTTGGCCAATGTTTGACTTTTGGGTAAATGGACTCGGAATCGGGTTTTAATTATTCCAATAAGTGTGTATGATGATTTTGGACGTGTCCACAAAGTTTAGTTAACTTATGATGAGTTTTTGATAAGTTTGTGTCACGCCCCGACCATGGTGAGCGCGACCAGCGCTTAACCGAGATAACCCGGTCAAGCAAGCTTGCTAGATGCTTTATACCCGACCTTGCCCATGAATAGAGTGGAGATGTATTCCATTAATTAAACATTGAGAGGATTTCATAAACACCACCAATTCCATTACCATTAGTAGCTTCATTGATAATTCCCAAAATATATTACCCATTCATAGTTTGAAGTGGAACATGTGTTACATATACAACATTTCTAGTTTTGACATTCCCAACACCAATTTACAACCCACACTATGTATACGGAGCCTCTAAGTACAATAGAAAAGTAGTATGGAAGTGCCGGCGACAAGGCCCCGACTATACCTCAAAACACAATGTACAACGTCAAGTGACATAAGGCCCAGAACAGAGTAGGGCTCACCAAAACCTGCTGAATAGAGAGTAACTGCTAACGAGGGTCAAAGCTGCCCGTCGACGAACCACCCGCACCCATTAAAGATGCATCTCCCGGCAAAAAGGACGTTAGTACATATGGAATATTACTAGTATGTAAAGCTAAATGTTCTCTTTCGAAATAGAATTCTAATATAAGAAAGGGAAAACCATGGAAGCAGCAAGCAGCAATCAATGACATCCAAATGATAGGTTAAAACATAAAATTTTCAAAATACGGAAATAATCTTATGTTTTTGTTGGGAGATCATTAGTACCGATATACCACCGTGTTTTTAGCATGGAGTCCGATCACGGCCTGATCGGCTAGGCCGTCTCACCCAAAGATATCCAATCACAATCACAATTACTACCATGTGCGCGGCATGGCATCTGATCTCGACCCGATCAGCTAGGCCGTCTCACCACAATGCCAGGTGGATCGACATCACCCTCCACTAGAAATCATCTCATCCCAATTAAGGGATATAGTCTCAAAACATCAATCTCATCCCATTTAAGGGGAATATTCTCAACACATCAGTCTGAGGATTTACCCCTCAGTAACACCTACACCAGCACATGTAGTTTCAGGGTTAGGTTGTTTCAGCCTACCCTTCCTCGGTGACTAATAATACTCCCAAAAATATTGTGTTTTGTACACAACGGAAATATAAATACAAATACATTCACCTCATAACCTTCCATACCATATTTAGCTTCATTAGTACTTTCAACCACTCACGACATCATTATTTCATTGGCTCCCTTGGCCATACATATGATTCTTCATTCATGGCACGGTGGCCGTATCCCATATTCCATACTTTCATGGGTCATCATCATAAACATCAACATATAGAACATTCGGGAAATCATAACTCTAAGTCCATTAGTAATGAAGAATTTAAACACAATGGATTTCTTTTCACATAAATAGAGCAAGATGATTAGCAATCAAAGCACAAGTTAAAATCATAAACGAGTGACACACCTTTTATTCTCGAAAAAAATTTTCCCAAAAAGGGCGATATATAATTTAAACTTATGAGTATGTAAGAACTCAAATCACATTGGAAATACTTATAAAAGAGAGCATGGTGATTTATGACTGAAACAGTGGTTCAAATCATAGGTATTAGTTTAAAACAACCACATTTGAACATGACTTGAGTACATAAGATTTTAGGAAAATCTATTTTCGGAGTCAATTTGGAACAGTTGAATCAAGGCTCATTTCATAATCTTTCACACATCATTTCATTTCATTGGCACTATTGGCCACAAGTATAACTTTCATTCTTGGCACGGTGGCCACACTTTATATCTTCAACTCACTTCTTTCACTTTCAAGCATCTTTATAGATTATCAACAATAAGATCATTTGAAATCAAGGACTTAAGTACATATATGAGAAATATGAGTTTTAGGCGCATTGAGTTTTCTTTCCAAGTTACGCATAATAGACTTTCATTTGAAACACGAGTTGAAGTCATAACATTTCCATACACAAACAATACTTGAACACATTATCGAAGAGATCATAATAAGATAGGGGCAATCGGTACATGTTTTGAGTATATACCTCTTTCAACACAATGCTTACTTGGGATAACCGAATCTATTGGGAACAACTCGGAACATGGCGATTAGGACCCTAGGCCAATCATACCCGAAGCTTACGGGAACGTCATGAAATTCAATTCTAAGAGATAAGGTTTAGTCAACATACCTTTCTTGAGCTTTTCTTAGATTACTACAACGTCCCAATACTTCTAGCAATATCAATCTATAGGAAGATAGTGAAAATCGGACAATAGTTAGTAGGATTCTCATGACATAAGTCTCTTGGGGATTTTATCAAACACCTATTACGCAAAATCGACTACAAAGCTCTACAATGGTAATCCCTTCCTCCCTCAACCAACATCAACAAGAAACTACCCAAAATAGTTCAACAACTCACATACTAATATATTGTCACATACATGGCCTATCTCCAACTCCACAATCTACTTAGACCCTAAAACAACTTGCATGGATGATGTAAGACAAGCACTTACCCGAATAGATGATGGTCAAGTGAGTGGATTCCATGATTCTTGAAGATTAGGGAAAGAATGGATGATTAGAATGGCTAGGTCTTCTCCCTCTCTCTCTAAAATACTCTCACTTCTCTCTAAAATCGTCAGATATATGCTCCAAAATGAGCCCCAAAAGCTTTTAATCAAAATGGGGTTAGGTTACAAAATTAAAAAATAAACCCTCTGAACTCAACTCTACGGTCATAGAATGGACCGCAGAACAGATACGCGGCTTGCAAAATGGACCACAAAAGTGATGCCAAAAACTGGGCTAGTCTGCGGCTAGGTCTACGGTCCGCAGACCAATTATGCGGCCACAAAATGGACCGCGGAATCCCCCTTTCGAAATTCTTCATGTCAAATCTACGATGGAAGTGCGGACCGTGAAACATGTATGTGATCGCATAATGGACCGCAAAACAACTTTAAAATTCAACTATTTTTTTACTCAACTCCGCGATGATTATGCGATAAGCAGAATGGTTCTGTAGTTGCAAAATTGACCGTAGAATTGCCTTATTGTCCTACGTACACATCAGTCTACTCGACACCACAAAACCTTAAATTCCTTGGCAAAATTTTACGGGGCCTTACAGTTTGGGATGTATAGTGATTGTTTTTGGTTTCGACGCCGATTTAAGCATAAAGTTACCATATTGAGGAAACAACCTTTGATTCTTGTTTCGACTAAGTCATTATATCCGTATCGTAATTTTGGAACCATAGAAACTGAAATCATCAAGTTTCGACATCGTATGAGGAATTTATGATCATTTTACTAAGAATTGGGTTGCCAGATTTTTCCAGATTAATTACGAAATTGCCACTGCATTCGAATTTAAAAATCTGCACTATTTCCAAATATTGAAACCAACATATCTCCTTCATTATCAGGTGAAATGGAGTGATTCAAAAGTCTAACTTGACTGAAACTTTACGGAAAATTCATTGGGGACATCAAAAGTGAGTTTCAGGATCATCTGGCATAAGAAATGAGGCAGAACAATTGGGCATTTTTCGCTATTAATGTTGTTGGAGTTTTTCTCATCTTGAAATTTTAGGATTGGGAGAATTCAAGGATGTTATTCAGGTTTCTTCCATGGGGTAAGGTCTAAGTCATAACCTAAATATTTTTCTTTGATTCATTCCCTTGGTTTAAGCTTTAATCCATGATTTTAATTGAAAACCCATTTAATTCTTTAAATCAAGATCTAAGATTATGTCTTAAATTTTAAAAAATTGAAAATGAGTTAGAGGCATTTATTTCTCGATTTGGGGTTTTGTTCTCGTATATTAGGAGAACAACATACACGAATTTGGCGAGTTTTGGAGGTGTTTTTTGGGAGATATGGGACCCAACTAGTATGGGTTGGACTATTGGGTTATGAACACCCAAGAGCGATGTTTTGGCTAATTGGTTGAGCTATATGACTTCGATTAAGTCGGTTTTTATTTGTGTGAGCTTGTATTAGTTTGGGATTCACTCGGGTAAACTTGGATTCAGAATCCAACGCAAGCCCAATGTTCACTTTTGTTACCTTTTTAGTTGACTTTGGACTTTTGATTAAAGATTCAACTTATATCGATTGAGTTTATTTCCTTTGACATTATTTGATGTTTTAGAGTTGCTTTTTGCTAGTTTCAAGCCGTTCAGAGGTCGGTACGCGTGGGATGACATTTCTAGAGTATTGTTTTGGTTGCTAGGTATTGGATTCAGCTTGTTATAGGTAAGTGACACTTCTAAACTTGGTGCGTAGAGTATGAGTCCTTGAACACACATTTCACGTGTTTGGTATTGATGTGACGCACATGCTAGGTGACAAGCATGTGGGCATGTACCTTGTGAATTATGACTAGGTTGATTTTGTGATACTGTGTAGTTACCTAATCTCTTTTCTATCCATGAAATTTGTACGTGTTAGAGAAATTGAGTTGTGAATCATGTTAGAAATCATATTTAGGATATATGCTTATTCTGGTGGGACCCACTGAGGTCCTCTCTGCTGTTGAGTTATTTGCTTAAATTTCAGTTACATACTCAGTCATATTCATTCATTCGTATATCATATCTCAGTATCTGTTATCCTTTGTTGTCACATCATGTTATCATTGTTTGGGCTGATTGGCATGAGATCTGTTATCCTTTATTATTATTGATGGGATCGGGATACATGCCGCATCAGGTTTTATTGATTCATGATAGGATCAGGATGCACGCCGCAGCAGGCCATGTTGGCTTATATTAGCGCTTGGGCAGGATTCACTCCTCCGGAGTCTGACATACAAGCAGTGAGTGCAGATACCGTACAGTACTGAGTGACTGAGTGTGCTGAGTGATTGAGCGTGATGAGTGTGAGTGCGATACACTAAGATTGATTACTCTAAGAGTGTGAGTACATGAGTTCATCACTGTGATGCATTGCATTTGACATGCATACTTGACATAGAGGCATAGAGATGCATTGCCTCATGCTATACGATTTTGTGACATTCATGATTTCACATGCACATTGACATGTAGGCATAGAGATGTCTTTCCTCATGCCATCTGAGAATGAAATATCTTATTTGTTGTTGAAAGTTTTTGGGAAAAATCACAGGTTTTTGATTTACTCATATTTTGGTGATTTCGGTGAAAGCTTTGGGTTTTACTGTTATACCTGAAAAGCATGCCTAGTTTTCCGTAATTATGAACGAGCTGAGCATCATATCTTTGAGTTATTACTTGTGCTGCTTTTATTATATTGTTATGAGTTGTTCCTGGCTACTGGTGTTGGACTCTGACCGTTGTCCAAGCTCGTCATTGCTTTCAACCTAAGATTAGGTTTGTTACTTATTGAGTACATAGAGTCGGCTGTACTCATACTACACTTCTGCACCTTGTGTGTAGATTGTGGAGCTGATGTTATTGCGAGTGGAAGGAGCTGGCATTGAAGATGTACCTGCATTCTGGTTATAGCTGCCTCTTGTTCTTGGTAGCTTTAGATTTATAAATCTGTTCATGTACATTTCGAATAGAAGACGTCTTTATTTCATACCAGCTTTGTAAACTCTAAGTCTTAGAAGCTCATGATTTGTACTACCAGTCCTTGGGAAATTGTATAAAATTAAGTTATTTCATTTTGGACGCTTATCATTATCATTATATTGTGGTTTATTGTTAATTAGCTTAGTTAGCAGGTTAGGTTAGGTGCCATCACGACTAGTCGTGACACTAGTTTCACTTCCTTGTTCTTGTGGCTGCATTGGAAGGATATTTCATGGTGAAGTAAGCTCAAATTGGAGTTGTTCTATATGCTTAAAGGTAAGGAAGCTCTTACTCTACATGTATTTAAGCTTATCCAAGTTACAACTAAGTCGTTGAAGCTAGAACTTGTGAGATATCAATCGAAAGGCTTGTTAGTAATATTGTTGATTGTTGGACTATTTGGGAGGTGTTCTTGCAGCGTTATATCTCTGGAAAATATATGGAATAACCAGAGTATATTGTGTTGTTATTATCAATATTTTCCTCAATATAAATAAGAGGTAAAGGACTCAAAATAGAGTGTGATTAGACATGAACCGAGCTTGTCGCTCGACGTGTTATTGTGTTGGTTGTGTTCCATATATCTACTGATTGTTGTATGGGCTGTTTGGTAACGTTTAGTAACTTAAGGGATATAGTAAAAACAGGGGACGTGATGTCCATTCTCTTGAAGAATATTGGTTTCAAAATATGAGAGTTGCAATGCTTATATGATGACGACGAAGTCGGTTTACTCATTGTAGACGTAAAAAGATCATATTGAGCTTGGTTGACAATTGGAGAGAAGATTGCAAAGGTATGTTAAGTCACTTCCTTCTTTCTTTTGGCATGATATAAAGTGAAATGAACATAAACAATACACTATTTCATAACGGATCTACTCTTAGTAACTAAGGATGTCCATGTTGTTCTTTCCTTATAAAGTTATTCTAAGCAAGTATGTATGATCCTTGAATCCTATTGAGGTTCATATTGATGGTATGGATGTCCATAATATTAATCGAATGTGTGACGACCTTAGTCACTCCGAAAGGTTTAGAATGTTATTCCATGAGTCCAACATGCATTTTATATATATATATATATATATATATTACTCTATCGAGCCGAACTGTAGTCATCCGGGTATGACACCTATTGTGCAACAACTAATCAATTGGGTTTTACCGAGCTCTACGTGGCCGGGTACGATTCTACCGAGCCTTATGATGGCCGGGAAAGTTTTTACCTAGTCCTCTTCGAGGCCGGGTACGATATGATGATGATGATGCCCACAAAGGCGTATGTTGTTTTAAAGTATATGTATATATATGTATCATGCATTTCATTCCAGTCGCCCTAAGAGGCACTCATATATTACAGGTTGTATCTTCTCTATCTGTCTTTACATTATAGTTCTTATTTATGTTTCTTGCCTTACATACTCGGTACTTTATTCGTACTAATGTCCCTTTTGCATGGGGACGCTGATTTTATGCCTACAGGTCCCGATAGATAGGTTGACAGTCCTCCTAGTAGGCTATCAGCTCAGCGGAAGGTGTTGATGCACTCCACTTGTTCTGGAGTTTCCTGTTTGGTCAGTATGCTTTGGACATATAATGATTGGTATGGCGGAGCCATGTCCTGATCTTTATGAGTTTTATGTACTCTTAGAGGCTTGTAGACAGATTTCATGTATATAGATACTTGTATGGCCTTGTAGGCCTATGTTTTGAGTGTACAAATGATCATGTCGGCCATATAGGTCCATTGTCTCATATATAAGTTTGTATATCATGTTGGGTCGTCCTATTTCGAGTATTCCCTTATGCCTTATTCTGGTTATCTCATGACAACCCTTCTGGCCCATTTACCCATGATGGTATCATAAGAAAGATACGTTACGTTGGTACTTAGTTGAGTAAGGCAGCGGGTGCCTGTCGCGACCCTCCGATTTGGGTCGTGACATATTCATGGTTGGAGAGCGAGTCTTGCTACGGGTTTCACCCATGAAGGGTGTGATGAGGTTTAGAAAGAAGAGCAAGTTGAGCCCTAGGTATATCGGATCTTTTAAGATCCTTGAGAAGATTGGTGAGGTGGCCTACAAGCTTGCTTTGCCACCTAGTTTATATGCGGTTCATCCGGTGTTCCATGTTTCTACGCTCTGAAGTATTATGGTGATCCGTCTCATATTCTAGACTTCAGCACAATCCTATTAGATGAGGATTTGACTTATATTGAGGAGCCTACGGCTATCTTGGACAGACAGGTTCAGAAGTTGAGATTCAAGAGTATTGCTTCAATAAAGGTTCAATAGATGGGTCATCTGGTTGAGGAGGCAACTTGGGAGACCAAGCATGACATGAGGAGTCGTTATCCTCATCTATTCACCACTTCAGGTATGTTCTTGTGCATGTTCGAGGACGAATGTTTGTTTTAAGAGGGGGAGAATGTAACGACACGGTCGGTCGTTTTGTGTAATTGCGCCCCGTTTCCCCTTTTGATGATTCACACTTGTGTGTTTATGATTTTATGACTTGCGGGGTTGGTTAGTTCTGTTCCAGGAAGCTTTCAGCTTGATTTGGACGCTTGATTCTTGACTTAGAAGTTAAAATTAGAAATGTTGACCAAACTTTGACTTTTGTGAAAACGATCCCAAAACTAAATTTTTATGGCTCTGATAGCTTTGTATGGTGATTTCCGACTTGGGCATATGCACGGAATTAATTTTGGAAGTTCGTAGGTTGATTTATGTTGATTTTTCAAAATTTGGCAATTTGAAGTTGAAAGGTTTGACTGTAGGTTGACTTTTAGCTATTGAGCTCAGAATTTAATTTTGGGACTTGTAATAGGTCTGTTATGGTATTTAGAACTTGTCTGCAGAATTTGGTGTCGTTTGGAGTTTGTTTGATAAGATTCAGACGTTTAGTTGTAGTTCTAGAAATTTTAAACTTTACTTTGAAATTCATGCGTTTTAGAGTTCAATTCATCGTTTAGATATTATTTTTGTGTATTGATCATGGGAGCGAGTTCGTATGATATTTTTAGACTTGTGTGGATGTTTGGTTTGGAGCCCCGAGGACTCGGATGAGTTCCAAACATGTATATGAGTGTTTGGGATTGAAAACAAGAAATCTGGTGTGCAACAGCTTCTGGTGTCGCATTTGTGAACACCAGGTCTACAATTGCGAGCTTAGCAGGGGGTCTCAGGTATCGCAATTGCGATATCTGGCTTGCAATTGTGAAGTAGCTTCAGGTAGAGGGTAGTTCGCATTTGCGACAAAATAGTGGCATTTGCGATGGAGATAGGCTTCGCAAATGTGAAGCTAGAGTCACAATTGAGACCTACGACAGTGGCTGTATTTGCGAGAAATACTTCACAATTGCGAGGGTTCACAATTGCGACATTTGCAGCTGATCAAAAGAGCTGGAAGTCGGGATTTCATCTCTCATTCTCGTATTTTTTGAACCACCCTAGACTCAGTAGGAGGCGAGTTGGATAGGGGATTTACACCTACGAACTTTGGGTAAGTGATTCTAATCATATTCCATTCACATATCTTAGATTTTAAACTCAAAATCATGTGAATCAAAGTGAAAATTTGTGAAACTTTGTTAAATTTTTGAAAAATAAGAAATTGAGTTTTGAGAGTCGATTTGGACTCGGATTTCGAAACTAATCACATATATGAACTCATGGGGTCATGAGTAGACAGAATCTTCCATTGGACCCGAATTTTGACCGGGCGAGCCTTGGGTTGACTTTTGTTGACTTTTTGGAAAAAGTGTAAACATTAGAGCTTTTTCTATTATAATTGATTTCCCTAGTATTGTTTGATGATATTATGTTGATTTTGGTTAGATTTGAGCCGTGTGCAGGCAAATTTTAAGGGAAACGATATTTTCGAGTGTTGAATTAGCCTAGTTGAGGTACGTATCTGGCCTAACTTTGTGTGGGAGAACTACCCCTTAGGATTGGTATCAATTGATTCATTTGTGCTATGTGAAATTCGTGTACACAAGGTGACGAGTGGGTACACGGGTTGTACGTGGTATTTGACCGGTTTGGGATACTTAAACTCTTTCCATGCTTTAATTGAATTGTAGTGTCATGTTTTAAATTCTCATAGTCAATCTATTCCTACTTGTGTTAGTCTATCCTTACATGCCTTAAATGATTTTGATAACAGTTGTTCTATATCCTAATTGATAAATTGCTCTCATGCTTTAGTTGAACTTGTTGCCTCTATTATTGTTATATGTTATCTCTTTCATTGTTGATTATCATTACTCAAAGTTATTGTTCGTGTTATCTCTTCCATTATTGATAGTCATTACTTGAATTTATTGTTCATGTTATCTCTTTCCTTGTTGATTTCCATTATTTAAAGTCATTGTTACATGTTATCTCTTCCCTTGCGAGTTATTCTTATTTAATAACGTGGGTATACATTATCTCTCATTGTTTAGTTATTGGTGTTGAAGTTGTGAAATTCATTATCACATTGAGGCGAAATTGTTATTGTTGAAACATCTTCCTTGTTGAGCATTTTACATTCATTGTTATTGTTGATATTATTGTACTTGTTGTGGTGGAGCCATGTACTATTGTTGTGGAAACACTGATATTGTTTATTGTTGGCAAGTTGTGATATATGGGCACTTGTGGTGCGAGTTTTTTATTGTGAAGTGTTATTGACACGCATGCAGCGGTATAAGGAGGCTTGGGATTAATGTGCATATGGCAGTATAAGGTGGGAACTTATGTGCGTGTTGTTTGTAGGGGGAACTACGTGAAATCACACAGCGTCATAAGGTGGGCAAAAGTGTGTGTAGCTATTTCGGGAAAACTCGTTTCAAAACCTATTTCAAATGTAAGGCTCACGGTGCGGTATAAGAAAAGATTATGAT
This sequence comes from Nicotiana otophora, assembly GCA_000715115.1. Lineage (NCBI taxonomy): Eukaryota > Viridiplantae > Streptophyta > Magnoliopsida > Solanales > Solanaceae > Nicotiana > Nicotiana otophora. The sequence goes on along the minus strand of AWOL01S0012190.1, from coordinate 16,419 downwards.
TGAAATTGAGAAATGTAAATATGAGGCAGTACCTCGGTTGTCATTCTTGATTTATACGAGGTGGTACCTCAGTGGTGATTCTTATTGTACACGAGATGGTACGTTGTTGTGATTCTTGTTATTTTGTTATTCCTTGTTTTTGTCACTTATTGTCCGCATATGATCACTGTGGTTCTCCTTAACTGATTTTTTATGTTATTTTCGTGCTCAAAATTCCGGTATTAGTTCATGCTGTTAACTGTTTCGCATCAGTTATTTCTCCTTTTTCCATTATTTATCCTTATTAAGTTTTATTACTGTTTATTTATATCCGAGTAGGTGTCTTGACCTAGCCTCATCACTACTCTACCGAGGTTAGGCTTGATACTTACTGGGTACCGTTGTGGTGTACTCATACTACGCTTCTGCATATTGTTGTTCAGATTCAGGTACGTCTGCTCGTGCCGGTCATTAGAGATCATCTGTAGCTACTTTACGGAGACTTCAAGGTATGCTTTCTCAGCATCCGTAGGACTCAGAGTCACCTTCCCTTATTCTTATTTAATGTTGTATATTCTTTCAAACAGTGATGTAGTAGTTACTCTAGTTTTACTCTGTAGAGCTTATGACTCCGTTCCACCGGTTTTGGGGAGTGTATTATTGTTGGCTCTGTTTTCGGGAGTTTTTATTAGTTATTCAGCCCTGTTTTAGTATTCTATTAATTATTTCCGTCAAGTTATTATTAACTGCTAGGCTTACCTAGTCGTATAGATTAGGTGCCATCACGACATCCTACATAGGGAAATTGGGGTCGTGACACTTCTCTCGGAGCATCTGTAAGACTTCTCAAAGATGATTGGTGCGATCTTCCTGACTCCAAAAGTACACGAGGATGTCGTAAATGAACACTATTATGAACATTTCCAGGAAAGTCTTTGAAAATCTAGTTTATAATATCCATAAACGTTGTTGGGTCTTTCTTAACCCGAAAGATATCAGCATGAACTCAAAGTGTCTGTGATGAGTCCTAAAAGCCATCTAAAATATCATTTTATCTTATCTTCAATTTATGATACCCTAACCTTAAATTAATTTTGGAGAAGTAGTTTTCATCTTGTAATTGGTCAAGTAAGTTATCAATCCTTGGTAGCGGGTACTTATTCTAGCTTGTGACTTTGCTGAGTTACCGAAAGTAGATACACATCCGTAATGAACCATCCTTCTTTCTAACAAAGAGGGCTGGTGCACCCCATGGACACTTGGTCGTATGAATTCCTTCTCTAACAGATCCTTCAATTGTTCCCTCAGTTCCTTCAATTTTGCTAGGGCATCCTATATGGTGGAATTGATATGGGCTTAGTTTTCGGTAAGACATTGATACTAAAATCAGTCACTCTATCGGGTGGGATTCCGGGTAGCTCATCAAGAAAGACCTTCAAATACTCACGCACAACCGGCATAGACCATAGGGTCGGTGCCTTAGCATTGATATCCGTAACCCATACTAAGTGGTAGATAGATCCTTTACTGATCATCTTCTTTCCCTTAAGGTAGCAAATAAACTTACCCGTAGGCATAATAACATTTTCTTTCCATTCTATAACTGGTTCATCCTAAAACTTGAACCTAACGGACTTCGCCAAGTTATCTTAGCGTAACATGGTTAGAGCCAATCTATCCCCATTATAACATTAAGTTGGATATGGTGACTCAGCCACGTATAGTTATACTAAAGTCCTTGTACACCTGTATGGCCACTATAGAGTCACCAACAAGAGTAGAAATAGAGAACAGCTCATGAAGTTGTTCTGGTTCTATCCAAACTTCATAGCAACATGCAGGGTCACATAAGACAAGGTAGAACCCGTATCTATAAGAGCATACACATCATGAGAGTAGACTTTTAATATACCTATGAAGATATCTTAGGAAGCCATAGAACTCTATCTGTCCATCATGACATAATGACAGGCTTGCCCACCTCCGGTACCTTGTGCACCAATCATACATGCACTACACCTAGCCTGTACCTAAGGGCTACGAGCTGGGGAGGTGCTGCCGAAGTAGTGGCAACTGGACAAGTAGGCTGAGTCATACCTCTATTGAAACTCTATTGGGCAGAAGGACAATATTTCCTCGTGTGTCCTCTAACCCCAGACTTATAGAATGAATCCATGTTATATCGGCATATGCCGAGATTTCCCCTTTTGCATTTCTTGCAACTAGGCCACTTCTGAGACTATAGACCCGCACTACTTTGTCCTCACGGAGTAGGGGCCTAGTTACTCTGTCTCTAACATGACTGGTCCCACTGACTATGGCTTATCCTCAGTGATTGAGCATTGATAGAAGACTGAGGAGCTGATTTCTTAGGTCCAGAAGACCTCTTTTCATACAACCCATTTCCACCAAAACCACTGTATGAGCCTCCAAAACTGCCCATAGAATGAGCTTTCTTATTATTAACCCTCTCTAACCCGCTCTTCTACTTGCGAGACTCTGTCTTTTGGGAAAACTCCACCATATTGCTATAATTCATGTCGGAATTTACAGCGGCCATAGCAGTTTCGTTGATAACATGGATCCTTAGTCCTTGCATGAACCGACAAAGTCTTGCTCCCATGTTAGAAAACATATAGAGGTCATACCTCGAGAAATTTCAAATGATAGTTCGAAGCACTCATGGTCCCTTGCATTACGTTCTCGAACCCCATGCCCCATCCATCCCTCATCTGGTGGGCAAGAGTTATCAATAAAAGCCTCAGTGAATGTCACAGCCCAACCTTGGAGAGCGCGACTATCAATCCCTGA